>JAYDZE010327711.1:0-18167 GCA_034509125.1 Monilaria moniliformis | reverse complement strand
GTGCTAAACTCAACTACTTCGATGAGCTGGAAAATGTATGGTTTGAATTTAATTAGAGATTGCTTGATCAATTTATGATCTTCGGCATGCAGGTTCAACTATTCTAGACTCCTCTAGATTTTCCTGGAAAAATGAACATGTTCAGCAAGCAGGATCTGTTTGTACTGTTACAGTCCTCTACATTATCCTTATTCTTGCACTTCAGAAAGGAGAATGCTGCAGTTTGTGCTTAATATCATAATAATTTTTGGATTTCATTCTAGTTCTCTGTTGGTCACTGTGTCTTGATACGAATTGGCAGTCTTATTAGGAATAAGAAGAACCCTTAGTGCAGGTGTAGGATATGGTTTTGTTTAGAGTCAGTTGGCGGGTTTCAAATTACGAATAACTCATTGGTTGCAGATGTAGCTAGAATCCTAGATGTTACTACTTCTTTGGGGATGACTTGTCCCTAGTAAAAAAAGTTCTAAATGAAATTGAGATTATATGGAAGTAAGGAAAGAGCTGCAGAACTGATGTAGATTCTCTTAGTTTATAATTTTGTATCTATTGTTTCACCCACCCTTTAGTTCACTTAGAAACTTGCGATTGAGACTTTACTCGTTAACTGAACTGGAATGTGGCACTGTGGAATAAATAAAATTTGATTTATAGAACATTAAATCACTTTAATTTTCCTAATTCTGCCATTAACCATAGTGTTACCAAATCTTTGAAGCATGTACGAATCATGAGATCTTATATGGTTCTCTGCCCTGTGCCATTGACCTCTCCATTGAACTCTACCCCATATTTACTCTGCGGGTTCTACAGATAATAAAAAGGCCCTGTTCTCCTCCAGAATAGGCCACAAATATGAATTGCCTGTTTATTTACCATCGTTTCAATGGTTATTTTATCTTGCCCGAGTCTTTCATGTTAATGCAGTTTGACGTATGTTTGGCCTTAGTTTACTGTAATGTTTCATTGCGAGTGGGAGAGAGATTGATATAAGCTTAGGGTGGAGTATGTGATCTAGAACTTCAGGTTGAAATCATCAATGAGTGTGATGCATATACTAATCAACCACCTTCCTTGTTTAGATTAATAGATATGGGGTTACCTTACCATGAACAATTGCCTGTGGGTAATCCATTATGAGCCAAAACCTTCATCCCTTCCTTGATGAAAGTTTTATGATAATCCCATTAGACATGAAAGGTTTTACCAAAGTTCGATGAAAACTATATAGCTGCTAATGCTTTGTATGTGCTTGCTCTTGAGTGAATTGGATTTTGATGTCCTTGTTCTTAGCTTGGCTAATGAAGCAATTAGATCAATAATGAACTTCATACTTGCGAAGCTTACTTGACATGGAGTATATTTGATCATAGTTTGCTTTTGCTTTAGTCATCACATGGAGTATTTTTTACCTCAGCCATGCATGGTGCTCTAGTATCTAAAGGTGACATAACTGCAAGCATGTCATTAGCACTTTGGGATTTCTTTTGGTCCCATATTAACGGCACTACTACCGAGCAATGTTATGGTGCTTTGTGAGTATTGTGTAGAGCTGCCAAAGTTTCACATCTACTCTTCGCTCTTACCTTGTTCGAACGTGCAGAATCCAGTTGCCCGTAGGGAGCCCGCTACGGGCACTTGGATCTCTACCTTGAGGACAAGGTGCTTGCTAACCCTGGGAGAGTTGATACGGGCTCGATACCGCCCGAGCCCATGGATGTTGAACAACCACGTTCATACAGCCCAACACTCGACCACGTCGCAGCGTGGTTCCGCCCCGTTGTTTTCATGATTATGTTTAATTTCGTTTTCTGTAATTGAGTCTCGTTATTTTAGGTAATCGAGTTGAGTAAATTATAAACTCACTTCCGGGTTTTCTTTGTCTGGTTCTTTTATGAGTCATATTAAGAGAGCCGAACCGCATAAGAACTAGATAATTATATAAAGAGTCTTGTTAAGTCCATAATGCGATAAGAAATGGAATTACAAAATTTCCACAAACCCTTATCTCTCTCTCGGCATCTTCTTGCTCATTTATTTCTTCTTCACGTCAATCTCTGGTTGGCGCGTAACACTTTCATGTACCACTTTATGATACAAGCTTATTTATTGTTTCCATTTTTTCTTTGGTGGCTCCAGGTTCGAGGCATAGTTCAGCAACAAATCTCTAAATTTGCAAAAAAAAAAGAAGCTTTGCCATCATTGACTAGATCTAGTTGTGCATTCCTAATGCAGGCTGGCTCCACACCAACGCTCTCACCCGCTTCGTTGCTCAGAATGGGACCGGCTTAGCGAACCTTCACCCAAGTCTCAACATCTTGAAGGCCTTCTTGCTCTCATCTTGATAGGTGCCCATCGCCTCTTTCAAAATATATCCCTCACTTGAGTCGCTCATCCTTTGTGACTCCACATTGTTGCACATGGCGTAGAACTTTTGCAATTCATGGTTGACCCGATTGAAATGGCTTCGATGCATACGAGTTGTGCGGGAGTGGACGCTTCGAGGGCGTACCGAATTGTACCTTTCAACAACTTTGTCCCAAAAATACAATGCTCTTTATTGATTGGAGACGATCGGATCTTCGCTAATATCGACCCACACTTTGAAGTTCTTCATGGTTTCGTCCCTGGTGTGCGAAACTCGGACTTCACGGGTGGGAGGAACATCGCCGGTGGGAATCTCCACTTCAGCGGAGAGTTGGATGACGTCGATATCTTGGGGAGACGATGAGTTGAGATGAGGAATGTGTTGGCTGAGAGCCAACTCCAATACCCTACATGTGTGTTTTGATCAATTACTTGACCTATACAATATTATAGATATTTTTGGAGGGACATATTGGGAGGATGGTTCAACATGTTAGAATTTGAATAACAAAATGAAGAGTTGAATGAAAAAATTGAAAGTTAAATGAGAAGAATATGGAAAAGAAATTTTTTTGGATCAATGAATGAAGGGGATGATGTATTATACCAATTAAGAAAAAGAGAATAAACAGTCATTTAACCGTTCCCCAACAGCTAGGGAAAAAATAATAATTTTAATTAAAAATTGATATTCAAATTTTAATTTTTGAAAAGAAAATTCAACAAAAGAAAAACAAAAAGCTTCGCACACGTGGCGCGTCCCCCGCAATCGCCTTGTGATTGGCCATAGCCGCAGGCGTGGAGGCCATTTTCAACTCAAGAGCCATATCTGCGGCTTTCCGTCGGCGTTGGAGGCTGCAATGATGATGGCCGCTCGCCTTGCCCCTCGAGACGGGCAAAACATCCACCATTGTGGATGCTCTAATAAATTTATTAATGAAATTCAAACTTAATTTTTAAATAACAAACACATTCACTCAATCACCCCGCCAACTAAGTCACCTGAGGACAAAATTACCTCAATATAAAAGTAATGGATGTGTTTACTATATTCAATCCATAGATGGCAAATCTTATGATTTTTTTTTTCTTTCTTTTTTTTCTCTAGGGGATCAATAATGGTTCCCCATTTACCCTCGGGTGACTCGAACGCTCGACCTATTGATTGGAGTAGAAGCGTCTTACCAACTAAGTTGCGCTTCATCGTCATGGCAAATCTTATGATGGAAACATATAATTAATGGCAAATCTTATGATGGAAACATATAATTTATCAGACGTAAGCTATAGAAACATGTGGCGTTTTCTGATGAAGAGTTGTGTTTAATTTTGCACATGGTACGTTACATGGCACATGCACAAAATTCGTAGTCATCTTGACTATAAACATTTTTTGTTGCACGTTATCTAACATGCATCGCGAATCTATAAACGAAAACCATTTATGATTTATCCATGATGAATTATTTATAGGAATAAATATAACATTTGTGTTTAATTTATTCGATTACTACAAATTCGAAGAATGATTGCTGGATCATTCAATTTAAGTGGCTAATTTGAAACTTTTTATATGCTAAATTGCTACGATTTGTCTATCTCATTCTTATTAATGCATAAAAGTATTTATGAGATGTACTTTATTGAATTTATCACATGAAATGGTCCATTCACAAAAATAATTCACTAATCACAAATTACCAATGGCATCCCCAACGGTGCCACATTTGCGGCCGCCGTGCGGGATGCGGCTGGGCGAGACAGTGTGGCCATGTTGCGGGGGGCCGCGGCGGCCAAAAGCTGTTGTGTCAGCCGAAAGGTGCAGCGAGCGCGGGGCTTTCGGTGGCGATTGCGGCTGGTTTCCGCCGGCGTTGCGGGAGGCTGCGGGCTTTTGTTTCTTTTCTTTCCTTTCCTTTTTTTTCCTTCTTTTTTCGTTTATTTTCTTTCTTCTTTTTCGTTTCTTTTTAATTTGTAGGGATAATTTGGTATTTAAATATACTTACATTTGATATAAAACATAAGAATAATTGTGTCAATTTTTTTTCCAAGTTATGATAGCAAATTACTATTTTTTTATATATGCCCTTTTGTGGATGAAAATCACTACTAATTAATATATATAATTTCAAAATGATTTGGACGCATCACGTCACTACATTTTTATTGTGTAGCAAACCATAGTTACATCAAATTCGAATTTTTCTAAACTAGAATTGTCAAAATAAATTTAAAAATAACTTATTAATGTAATTGTAGGATTTTAGGAATTAGGATTTAGGAATTTTTAGGTCTTTTATTAATGTAACTGTAGGATTTTATTTAATTAATTTTCGGTTTTTAATTAATAAAATTTAGGAATTTAAATTAATGTAATTTTCAAATTTTAATTAAGTACTTTTCGAATTTGTAGTCATTTAATTTTATTTTATAAATAACTCAATTCAAATAACTATATATAATTCAAGATCAATAAAAAATAATGAAATAATTACAATAGAACTGTGGCTAAATTGTTTGAGACTGTGATAAATGTATTGTGTCTAAAAATTGAAATATTGACGTGATAAATGAAAATTGAGTTATGACTGATTTTTCTGGAACTGAAATAATGGCTGAGAAAATAATATCGCACTATTGAAGTCAAACGATAATGCGTGTGCCAGCTGCGGGTTTCATTCATCCCAAGAAAAGAATAATAGGGTAGGACAAGACAAAAAGTTTTTTTTTTTTTTTTTTGAAACTCAGCAAATTAACGCATTGAATTATATCAGATCAAAATATATATAAAAAATAAATTAACTAATTTAAGCACGTACTTCTTAATTTGGAAATTACGTTACATTTCTGCTGATTCCAATTTAAGAAATGTAAAAAACTGAAATTTTCAATTATTCTTTCTACATCATCCAAAAAAAAACTACGATAGACCAAACCGACAAAAAAGCACACATACACACACCCCACAGACGCAGAATTACAACCTTTATTGCAAAGAGAATAAAATATAATAATATCAACACAATATTAAGTATATATCGAAAAAGCAAAAGAGAAGGACCGAAAAGGTCATCGTGACTTGATGAGAGAGAGAGAGAGAGAGGTTCCGTACCATGTGAAATGCTAAAAAACAATTCCGCCTCACAATATGTCAATCGTGCGTTGCCTAACTTCCCTTTCATTTATTAATTCACATATACATGCATTATCTGTAAAATTATCACTATTGGTGTTTAAGCTATTGAATTTTTGGATTATTCGTAATTTTTGAATTCGAATAATTAATTAGTTATAATTAGGAGAGGAACGTGGGGATTAACCCCCATCGACTAAGTACAAAATATTAAATTATTGAATAAAATTATCCCCACTTAAAATTAGAGATTGACAACATGCACGGAGCCATTGACAGTAACATATACTCCCCCGTCCGCGATAAACCGACCCATTTTAACTCGGTGCAGGTTTTAAGAAATTGTTTGACTTTGTTAATAAATATGAATGAAAGTGAGTGGAAAAAATTAGTGAAATATGGGTCCCACTTTTATATATTAGTTTTATAATGGAATATGAGTGTAATGAGTTAGTGGAGTTTGGGGCTCATTTATCAAAAATACTAAAAGTGAAATGAGACATTTTATTGCAAACGTCCATTTATAGTAAAATGGGACATTTTATCGCGGACGGAAGGAGTATGATATATCGGGAACGAAACCTTTGTTAAAACTTCAATAAAAAAAGTAATAATACAATTGATTACTCGTTCTACTCAATGATCTATCTGCGCCTCTTGTGATTAATTTTTCCAACCTCAACCGTCCAAGCAATAAGCCAAATGACACGATCGCATTTATATGAAGTCAAACAAAGGAATTTATTTTGTTTTGGACAAAAAAGATAATCAACAATTCGATTATTTTATTGAGTGATGCTAAATAGCCACATTATGGCTGTCCATACAAGATTTTTTTTGAAGATACTAGATCGATTCAGTTAAAATTTGTTCACCTAATGAAATTAAGAAAAAATAACTATTATGTAAATGAATATTAATATAGTATTATTTTTTTGAATATATTAACTATTATACTTTTGTGTTGGTTGCCACAATGTGGCCGCTCAGCTTTATTATTTTTTATTACAATTCACAATTCTAATTTGTCTCTCTTATAGCCGATTAATAAAAAGAAGAGATCATATTACAAAAGTAAAACAGTATGAAAAGCATTAATCTCATCTCATGTGATTGGCAATTTTCATGTAATACCAATGACGTCCTACAAAATACTACAAGTTACGACAATAATTTATAGGACACAACACAATTCAACAGACAACATGTGCCGCTGTTCCCTTCCCAACTTCATCATAAAACTTTTCTTTAGAAATTACTAGGCAAATATTCCCTTCTTTGAATATATATAAAATAAAAGCGAAAATATGAACCCCTAGGTACAACTCCTTGCAGCGAACCCGACCCGATTAGCCGCCAAATCGAACACCACCCGGAAACCCTGCTGCTGGATGTTCCCAATTATGGATAGCCCGCTCGTTGTACCCGCAAACGCAAAGCAGAAAGTTCCCTCGCTGTCCACCGGAATCAAGTAGTTCGCCGCCGGCAATGACACGTCAGCTCCCGCGAAATGCAGCACGATAGTCGGCACCTTCACCTCCGTCTTCCCAGACAGATCGAAGCACGTATCGAAGAGAGAGAAATCCGGCACCCGCTTCAAATTCGAAGCCCCGGTCCGGAACGCGTTCCTTAGGGCAACGTAAGCGGGTCGGGTTAGCCGGGTCACCGACGTCCCCGAATCCACAATCACGCCGCCGTTGCCGCTGGCGTCGATTTTGAAAAGCCTCGCCGTAATGCCGGGGACGCGGGCGCCACCGACGGAAATTCCGTTCAAACCAACGTAATAGAAGGTGTCGAGCTTCGGATTTGTTACTAGCGGAGTGAAAACGGCGGTTCGCGGCACCGCGGCCTCACCGAAGAGCATGGAAGACGGCTTAGACGACGCCGTTCTGTCGACCAAGCAGTAGGAAAACTTTTTGGCGAAGCGACGGCCGGCTTGAGTAGGAAATGACAATTGGCCACGGCCGAGACCTAGCAAACCGGCGGCGCCGACGAAGAGCCCCTCATTGTCGTGGCCGCAGCCTAGGGCAATGTTCTTCACTCTCGACTTCCGAAACGTCAGCGTTTCGACCGAGAACTCGCCGACGGTGAACGAGCCGTCCCCGTACGACACCTGGTAGAGGCATTTCTTATTCCGGTTGCCGCAGCCGGGAGAATCGAGGCGGCGGCAGAGCGTCGAGGCGCAGGAAACGCCAGAGAAAGACGTCGATTTCGTCGGGTCGAAGACCGGATCCGATTGCCGGTAGCATTGACGGCAGGGAGAGCACTGGATCCAGACAACGTCGCTGCCGGTGTCGAGCACCATGTACACGTACCTCGCGGGTGTTCCGACGCCGATGCGCGTGAAGTACTCGCCGCTTCCCTGTGCAAGTCCAGAGATCACCGAGCTGCTGAAGCCGTTCGCGCCTCTATTCCTAGCGGAGATGTTAGTCTGTGTGGCCGAGGATGCCAGTTGAGAGAGCGACTTCACCCTCACCGCGTCGCGGCGGAGGCGGAGTTTGAAGAGAGATTCTGCCGTCGAGTCCTGCGTAGGAGAGAGATTGTCTACATGGTGTAGATCGAGTGCGAATTCGGAGTCGTGAACTGGCAGAGTTTGGAGTTGGTCGGATTGGTAGAGAGCTTGTGTTTGCGGTTGGGGGAGGGAGGTGAGCACGAACTTTTGGTACGGATGAGCAATGGCGGAGGAGAGAGAGGAGGAGAGAGAGAGGAGGATGCAGACAAAAAAGGGGGTCCGTTTTCCGTCCATTTTACGAGGGGGTGGAGAACGGCGAGGGAGAGGGGGGCGGTATAAATAGTTGTGGGAGGGGGGGTAGTCACTGTGTGAGAGAGAGGTATGTGGGGTAGCCGTGGAAAATGATGTAACATCGTGATCGATAATAAGATAACTGGATTTTCTGATTTAATATTATAGTTGGAATTCTCCTTCTCGATATTTAGTTGTAAAGTATAAAGTGAAAATCTTCGAATTTTGTAGATATATAAATATGTTTTAAATGGAGTTTATTGAATGGTGATTTTTGGTATAATTTTATGTGCATAATGTTGTGATGAAGTGGAATCTACTTATGGAAAATAGTGTGTGTAGAGAATAATGGGTGTATTGTCAGAAAAATCATGAAATTTGGTCATATTCTGATCAGTCCCGCAAGTTTGAAAATCAGCCGTTAATATCATGACTTTGAGATTTTTCGTAATTGTCCCACGACGAAAAAAATTTGGTATCCTACGTGTCTTAAATTATTGACGTGTCGTATACATGTCTTACAATTAACGACGTGACTGACTAATTGGTGCAAACGTAGCTGATTTAGTTACCAGACGTTTTCTCCACGTAAGATTCTTTGTCGACCACATCAGCAACAATTACTCCCCAAATCAAGCGTCATGGGACAATTGCGAAAATTATCAAAGTCATGATATTAGCGGCTGATTTTCAAACTTGCAGGATTGACCAGAATTTGACTAAATTTCATGGTTTTTCCAACAATTTGCTCTAGAACTAAACATATGTGAACAAGTGCCGCAACAGCTAGACCTAGACGTAAAGAATTTAATACGAAGCATGTCACATTCATTCTTGTACTTGTATAATCATCTTTTGCAATGATTTTCATAATATTATATTCCTAATATATTCTATCCACAAATTAATATGTTATGTACCTTAGGGCGTTAGGGAGAAAGCATGGCTTTATTTTAGCCATGTCCGATCCATGTGAAATTTGCCTAATTTTACGCAATAATAATCTCATTTTGAAATACATATCTCAAAAAATTGTCATTTTAAAAGTAACCAGCTGCTTCATGTTTCTCCTTTCTCATAATCTTCATCAATTATAACAAAATAGTTTCAGGGTCCGCTTGGTATCACAGAAATGGGGGTTGGATTTGGAATTAAAACTTTCAATTCCAAATCTATTGTTTAGTACTATAAAAATACTTAGATTTGGAATTGAATTCCAATTCCAAATCCATACAATTTCATAATTTGAATTTTATAGCTAAAATAAAGATTTAGAAATCCAAATAAATATAAAATTGAGTATCTATCGTTGACACACTACACACACAACACATATAATACACATTACATACTGCACACACACATACACACTATATACAAACATACACTGCACACAATACACACACTACTCACACACACGACACCCAATACATATACTGCACACACACAACAAACACATATCACACACAACAAAATCGCACACACACACACCGCATGCAATACACACTACACATAATATACATATTGGACGCAATACACACATGCACACACACGACACACAAAACCACACACGGCACACAAGATTACAGATACAACAAACACATAGTACACATGACAATATCGCACACACGATACACACACTGCTCAGATACACAACAAACATAACAAACACACATGACACATACACACACAACACATACACTTGCACACACAACTCAAAATATATAGAAAAATAATATATAATTATATAATGCATATAAATAAAAAAAATAAAAAAATAAACAATAATAATTATTCAACTAAAAGTCAATTATAAATCTTGGCTAATTTTTTACTACGAAACAAATAATTTGTAATTGAATTAGAATATCATAACTTCAAATTCAATTCCATATAATTACAATTCTAAATTAATTCCAAATTCATTTTACCAAAGTCACCCTCAACAAAAATTAAGCAACACTTCCCGCTTAAATGCGCCTACTTATCTTATTTATAGCCAATTCCAGTAACTAATCTTATATAAACACATCAATATCATAATTATCTTTCTCAAAAAAACTTCACATACCTTACCTCATTATTATATGATTATATCGTTATATTTCTTCCACTAAATTAACTTTTCCAAAAATATATATGATAATATCTGACGATCAAAGATCCGGAAACAGTAATCATATTCGACTTCAAAACATATTATTACTATCTTTTGACTTTTATTTAGTAGAAAATTAATCTTTTATCAGAGGGAGCAGAAAATTAATCTTGTTGTTTGCTAATTAATCTCTAACCTGAAAAGGCCATAAACGACAGGCCCAGCAGAATTAAATGATTCCACAAATTCTTCCCGTGCTCAAAGAGGAGAGAGAGAGATTGAGAGAGAGAGGAAAAGTAGTTGAATTTTCCTGTAAAGCACTTAACGCAGTTATGGTTTTGTATGTAATTAGTAATTACGACCAAGAAATGGACCACTGTCTGTCCCCCACCCATATTTTTTCTTTTCAGTTTATTATTTATTTACTTTATCCCAAACCATGCTTTGGACTGCCCCAGACCATGCTTGAAGATGCCTTGACCTGCTCAACTAATTTCCCTTTACCAACACACTTCTAAACAGATGTTCCATCAGAAAAGTTATTAAACAAAATTGCTCCATCGACACATATATTGAATCATAGAGTCCCAATTCAAATCTCAGAGATGACAACAAAATAACCTAAATTCACACTCGAGCACGAACACAATCACCGCGATGCACATGGTACAAACATCACAAGCACAAAAACAAGAAATCAAGAACTTACCTGGACCAATCCCCACTCTTTCCCCCACTCTGGTGTGGCATAATGGGATGAGATTGCTCGTTTGCTTTGCAGCGCAACTTGGCCACACCGAGAACATCCCCTTTCTCCATTTGGTTGGCTGAGACCATATCAAACACTTTCTGACCTAACACAACTTTGCAACTAGCAAGTGCCACTCTCTTGGTTATCAACCATTCGGGCTTCGCCTTAGCCATCAAGGTGAGTCAATCCAGAAGGAGGCGCTCTTTCTGGAGTGACGCCGTTGGTTACAAGATGTGGTTCTTGATCTAGTGTCGGACTGTCCGATGATGGGGAAGGGGCACCAAACACAAACGCCATTTCCTAGGACCAAAATAGACGAATAAACATATATAAACCTTATAGACTATGTTCCCATTCCAATAACCGAGCTTGAAGAGGCCAGTATATGTAGAGCATTGCTACCTTAGCATTACTATTTTAACCGAATGCAAGAAACAACAATCAAAACTTAACCACAGCAGAGATGGTTAACTCTTTAACAGTAATACATACCTTTTCCTTTACAGAGTGCTTTGGTTTATGTTGAAGATGGCATTGTTGATGAAGGTAATGAAGATGCAACTGAAACCAACAGATTAGTGAATCGATCGACAACTTTCACATTTGATAGTAGAAATGTGGCAAAAGCCCCTCTCGTTAATGGCCATTTCACTGGTGACATAGATTAAACTTTATTCTGCTTTGTTCACTTTGCTTAATAATACAGTTTGATCAATAATTTCTTGCTCTTTTTCCACTACTATAAACAAGATTAAAGCTAACTAATTCGATGCAAATGAAAACGAACTAATTAAATGGCAGAAAATACAGAATACCAGCTGATTGAGCTCGGCGATAGTTTTGGCAATCTCTTCAGTGCCGTTGCAAATCGACGAAGAAACATCAATCGCTCAGCTTGCATATTGTGACAACGGGAAAATTCGAATTCTGAAAGCGTTGTTGACAGTAACAGTTGGTAATTTTCATTGGGGCATTTCCACAAACAGTGCTCTGATGCCCATGCCCTCCGGCTCACGCGAATACCATGCACATAGGATGAATCAATAAGGGAAAATCCCAATTTCACCAATACCGCTGGAAATATTAGTTTTTAAAGTTTGAAATATCAACCAGAAACATGCAGATCGATCGGATTTAAAGCTAAATCAAGCAAAAATTGAACTTCCAAAACTAAAGCTTCATAAAAAAGCAGAAAACATTATTCAACACAAAATCAGCAATAATAAGTAGTCACTGATACAAATGGGCCGCTAATCTGGGCCGGGCAGTCGCAATTAAGGGCCGGGCCTTAGGCATAGTCATCCCATACACCTCACTCGTATCGATATCTTCGGGCCTCAGGCCCGCAGCTGGGATCCAATCGAACGCGTGCAGTAGACGCGCCAGAGCCGTGAGCACCAGCGTCACGCCGAGCGGCGCGCCGGGGCACTTCCTCTTCCCCGCGCTGAACGGGAGGATCTTGAAGTCGGCCCCGTGGCTGATCTCAACTCGTCTCCCGTCAGCCGGCCAGTGCCTCTCCGGTTCGAACCGGTCCACGTCATCCCAGAGCGCGGTGTTGCGGCCCAAGCCGTGCGTGTTGATGAATACACGTGTCCTCTCGGGGATGTAGTAGCCGTTGATCGTGGTGGGCCGGGTCGATTCGTGGGGGATGAGAAACGGGCCGGCCGGGTGCATCCGGAAAGTCTCTCGGACTATGCAGCGTAGGTAGTTTAAATGGGCCAAGTCGGTTTCTTGGACCATCCGGTTTGGGCCAACGACGGAGTCGAGCTCTTGTTGTGCCCGTTTGAGAACATGCGGATGTTTGATTACTTCGGCCATGGCCCACTCGTTTGTGACTGCGGAAGTGTCGGTGGCTGCAGCTATCATATCCTAAAATGAATGTAAGAAAATAGAAAGGATTGAACAACTTAAGTTTACACTAAATTCTTGGAGCTGAATATAATAAGGGTGTGTTTGATAGTAGAGATAAGCTCAATATTAGATTATTAATTATAACACTGTTTAGTTATAATTAATAAGCTAATTTTGAGTTTATCTCTACTATCAAACACACCCTAAGTTTATATGCTGAATTGTGCAAGTTAACAATCGAAAAATGTTATAAATGACCTGAATGAGTGCTTTGATCTCTAGATCATCCATGTGCTCTTTTCCATCTTCACCGGGCAAGGACAACAAGACATCAACGAAATCCATGTGGCCGTCGTCTTGATTTTCCTTACTTATCCTATGTTGTTCGATAATTTTGGTATGAAATTCGTCAATCCTTTTCTCAACTTGCCTCATTTTCTTCTCACAGCCAAACGGATCGACCCACCTCCAAATAGGCAGATAATCACCCAAATAAATGAGGCCTAAAAGCCAGAATAGCTCATGTGTTATGTGCATGAACTCCATGGCTTCTTGTGGTCCGTCCAATCCAACCCCAAAGTATTGCTTTCCTAACAACATTCTAGTTACATTGTTCATCGAGAAGGCACCTAACACTTCCCTCAAATTCACCTCTTTTCCAAATTGGGTCGAGGCCCATACATTCCTAATCAGATGCTGGGCCTCATTAGATCGGTGGCCTGCAAACGACTCGAGCCTTTTGGTCGTCAGCAAATGCTCCATGCAAATTCGTCGTAATCGTTTCCATTTTGGGCCGAGAGGGGCCAGTGCAACGTCGCCGCAGTTGTAGGCAAGGTGCTCCGCTGCCAAGGTCCGCGGTCGTGAGGCGAATACATCGTCTTGTTGCCGTAGAATCTCACGTATGATGTCGGGATCATTGGTCGTTATGGCGTCGACACGACCCAATCGGAGATAGACCAGGGGTCCATATTTCTCACATAGCGCCGCTAAATCTCTATGCGGCAGCTGACCCAATTGAAGAAGGTTGCCAAATATGGGCCATTTGGGCGGGCCTGGGGGTAGTTTGATGGCTCCTTCACTGCAATTCTTGAAGAAGAAAAGCCACCGACTAATGAATCTAAAGATGAGATATGAAGAACTCAGGATGCACAAAAATGGCAGAAGATAATTTAACATACAAAAATGCAAAGCACTATCCATCTATTATGGCAAGAGTTTGAGTGATTTTATGATTTTTATCATCTAGATCATTTCGAAATATATAGATGGTAAAATTAGGTAGCTTGATGTTAAGTTGATTCTTGCATGAATGAGTTGCTAAACCATCATCACGCTTTGGTTAGTCGCCTACATTTCATCTAATAAGAAAGAAACATCATATGCATGTGTGGGAGAGAGTGAGAGACTTAATATTAATTATATGAAAATAAACATAATTAGATCTTGAAATTAACCAAAAATCACGTCAAATACACCAGTCTTGCTCCAAGAAACAATCGAACTAGACTTAAATTGGGACCATAATTTTCATAACTTCGTTTGATACTACAAGATAATCACATCGCCTTTGCTATTTAAAGACCATGGCTTCACTATATCACTATAACAATATAAATGCAACTACCATAGAAATAAATGGAATAGTCAGTTACTTACATCTACAGACTAAAATTACAGATTTTCTATGAAAGTAAAAGGACCTACTAAACAAATTAATACTAGTACATTTAAAATAAATAATAGAACTTAGTAATAAAACGGCCTAATGATGTATTTTGTCTTTCTAGTTAATCGAGATTACAAAAATAAAAATGCATATGCTAATCATATGATTTCTTCTTGAATCATCAAACGAAAAACATTGTTCCATCAATCAAACTTTACAAGCTACTACCCTTTTTCATCAAAATGATACGAGACAATGTGCCCAAAGGCCAATACGTGGTGATTTAATGTATATATTTAAGTAAGACTGTAATTAATATCAAAATGGTTCCATGGTCTAGTGGTCAGGACATTGGACTCTGAATCCAGTAACCCGAGTTCAAGTCTCGGTGGAACCTTTATATTTTATTGATCTTTCCCCCTGCATTATTCCTTACTTTTTTTGTGTGTGTTTTTATTTTTTCAATAGCCTTTTATCTAATTTTAAGATCGCCTTTTATTTATTTTTAATACAGTACTGTTGTCGCTCTCACCATTTTTCATTATCAGAGACGGAGATCTTTCCCCCTGCATTATTCCTTACTTTTTTTTTGTGTGTTTTTATTTTTTCAATAGCCTTTTATTTAATTTTAAGATCGCCTTTTATTTATTTTTAATACAGTACTGCTGTCGCTCTCACCATTTTTCATTATCAGAGACGGAGAGAGAGGGGCTGAAAAGAGATATGTGCTTAAACGCATCAAAACGGCCTAAAATCAAAGCCCATCCTGAATATACATTGTTGCAAGAAAAGGTGCATGAAATTCTGTCTTCACTTGAAAATTCATCAATTGTTAGCCTTTTTAAGATAATTTTATTAATTGAAAATGATCATCGTTTATTTTCTATGTTTTAATTAAGTGTATGCATACCCATTAATTCCGGTTGATTTTTAAGTGCCAGATTTTTAAGTGCCAGATTTGTGGGTTCCAATATGAGGGGTATATATTAAAAGGGGTTCTAATATTGAGCATGATGATAGTGTGTTTGTTGGAGCGTTGGTTTTTGGTATGGATTATAACGGCAGTTTATTTGTTATCGAGTGTTAGTTTTGTATTGTAGAAATGGTAAGAGAAGCTTCATCTATAGCACGTGCAGCCTCATAGTTGGCTGAGAGCCTGTGCATAGAGCTCGGGGCATCCTCGCCCACACAGTTAGAGATAGGGACGTACAGAGCATGAGATGGGTACATCTGATCCACCACAACCACCACAGTCTCAGGAGGATGAAAACGGCTGGAAGTATGTAAAGATTATTCACGGAGAGTAAGATTTTTTTTTTTAGTTTTTAAATTTACTAACTCTACTCATTAGCAGATTATGGCCTTCTAAAACCGCTTCCGAGTTGTGTTGCGAATGTTTCAAAAAGGTTGTAGATCTGATGACATATGGGCAGAAAACTCTAACCAAATAGTATTTGGATATTTATTGGGATGAGTTTAAAGTAAGTTAGTTCATTTTATATTTTTCATGAATTCTTTATTTTTTTAAAATTTATTTCATTGTTAAATGTTTTTTTTCTCATAAAACAACTAATTTTGAAGGTTTTATGAAGGTGCTATGGGTAAGGAAATGCAAAATCAGATATGCCGGCTACATTAACCAAATGAAAGATATGATGAAGAAAACCCCATATTACATAGAAGATACTGGATGAACTACACTGACGGCTGGAAGACGATCGATGCTATCGCGACTTCAACGAGATGCTCCAACAATAGTAAACAAGGAAATGATAAGGCGTTAAGTACCTATAGTAATAGGTTTGTTCCATTTGCATTGACAATAGATAAATGGTAAGTTTAATATTTTCCAATATCATTTTTAGTGTTTTCTAATTTTTTTAATTCTTGTTTTTTCAGGCAAAAGAAAAGAATGTGGAAATTCCTTCTTTTGTTGTACTATTCGAGAAGACTCACATGTTTACCAAGAAGAATGACTCCTAAGGAATTATGTGTTCACAACGGACAATTGACATATAGGTAAAATTTAATTCATTTTTAATTTATATTTTATTTTATTTTATTTTATCTAAAATGATTTAATATTTGTCTTTTCTGAAGGAACAAGTAAGGATAAGAGAAGAAGAAAGACAAGCTCAAGGGGAAGAAAATCTCGATTTCAATGCCATTTTCCTAGAGGTTGTCGGGCAGCCCAAGAAGAGAAGACAGATCCCCGGAGCTGGACAAGCAACAAACTTGTACTTCCCTACCGTTTCTAACTCTTCCAGTTCTCATGGCGTCGACCCTTCCCAAGTCGATGAGATGGTCGATCGGCGAGTCTAGGAAATCTACACGCCTAAGGCGAGACTTTCCTGAAGAAGATGGAAGAAATGAAGGAAGCAGCGGAAGCTCGAGCTGCAGCGGCGGATGAGCCAGCTCAGCAATTGGCCGAAAAGGTTGAATTATTATTAGCGAGATTAGGAAAGATGTAGTGGTGTATTGCAACTTTATATTGTAAATTATTTTAATTTTGTTATATAATTTTATTATTTAATAATTAAATCTAAATAAATTATTTAATAAAAATAAGAAAAGGAAAAAAAATATGAAAATGATGGTAGAAACTTTACCAAGCACAAGTATGCTCGGTGATTTAAAATATGACTATACTCGGAAATAATTTCAGAGTACTATGCCCCTCAGTACGGTTTTATAATAAAAAATCACAATAATCTTCCGAGCAACATGTTGCTCAGTATGATTTACATTAAATAAATATTACACGTTACCGAGCACACAGTGCTCGGTAATATTAACATTAAATTAATCGATAGATATTTACCGATCATACCGTGCTCGGTAGTGTGCTCGAATATCTGTTGCCATTTTGTAGTCTGAGTTTGTCGATCATTAACGAGCACATTTGATTGCTCAGTAGTTTTGAGACTCGTGGTTGGTGAGTGCTCGGTAAGTTACCGATGAAGCTACTTTTAACTCGATAAGTGCTTGGTAATTTGATGTTACCGAGCATTGCGGTGCTCGATAAACGCCGTCTTTTTTGTAGTGTTATAAGCTCGGCCAAACAGCCTATAAGTCCGTTCGAAAACAACAAAGTCGTGAAGACCTTTTCAATGCATAGAGAAGTTTAGAGTTTAAATTTTATTGTTCTTCTACTCCCAAATCAAATAACAATGCTTAGCACTATCTTATTAAGCCATTTTTATTTTTACTTTTTCAGGGCAGGAGATTGTATGTATTTCACGATAAATTAGGTAAGAAAGGTTTAGAAGGAAAACCATAGCTATGAAACATTAGTATCAAATTACAATAATGAAGTGGTGTAAATTGGGGTTATCTTAGGGGTGAGCAAAATACCCGAAATACGAAGCGAACCAAACCGTAATTTAAAATTTAGTTCGATTTTTTCTTATTTCGGTTCGGTTCGGTTTCGATTTTTCGCAAATTTCAGTTTTTCAGTTCGGTTCAAATATACTATAAACCAAAAAAAAAACCAAAAAACCGAATTTATATTTAATATTATATATATTAATAATATAATAATAACTAAATATATGTATATAT
>JAYDZE010327600.1:0-18169 GCA_034509125.1 Monilaria moniliformis | reverse complement strand
TTTGAACGAAATACACTGCAAATCCTCCCCAAACCACAAGCAAATACTATCACAATACCTCCTAGCTAAATATCCTAAGGCACAAATGGTAAGTCAATTTTCCTGGCCAACTACATGCTTTGTCAACTGCTTATTTGCTAAGCTATATCACAGTTTCAGCAATTGCAATTTTAATCATCGAAAAAATATTCCTAAACAATACCTAGTCGGTGCGCTTCTGTAATTTCGATGGGTGAAAGTCGATAGCCGCCAACCCCTACTACCAGCAGATAGCCATTCCCAGTAGAAGAAGTCCGGCCTTAGTTCGAAGCGCTCTTAATCGAACCACTATTTCGAGAAACCGCAATTCTTCAAGCTTCAGATTTTTCGTGTGGTATTCCAAGAGCATATCCACGGTTTTATGTCTTCAATATGAACAAGGAAATAAGGGACTAAATTGTCCCACAAACTAAATAAGTGGGATAAAATGGTCAATTTATGTTGCTATATGATTTTCTATCATGTATACCAAACACATGTTTTTGCTATTTTTCAAATTTATTCATCCTACCAAACACAACACCATGATACTATATCACCAATGAATTAGATACCATATCCCATTTGCTATCTTATCTACCCTTATCGTAACTCCACTAGCAAACACACCCTAAAAGTAACAATCAAACACCAACGGAGAAAATCATAAATCCCGATTCTCTTTCTTTATTTACGATTCCTCGCAACCATCTTCAACATTGACATTTAATAATTTTATCAAAATAGATGACATTACACAAAAGATTCATCCCTGAGAATTAGGGATAACCCCCCACGCCTTCTTTGATTTATCTTACATTATTATATTAGGATAAAAGATTAAGTACTATTCAGAAGAACACAACACAAATTGAGGAATGAGAACAAGGGAAGGGAATCTTTTGTTGCAAATATTGTGTTTTCTCCCTTTTCCCTGACACCATTTCATTAGAAATGTAAAAGTAACATAATAGAAATCAGACCTAATAAAATTAGATGAAACACAGGAAGGCAAGATAATTCCACAACACAGGTGGAGATCTTGTTATAATTAAATGCCTGGATACCACCAAATCTACACTCCCTGAGTTACATAAAAAATAATACAAAACCTAATTGGAGAAACTATATGATACAATGATGGTGGTGAGAGGAATATAATAGGCTAATCTACAACAAAAGGCTGCTTTATGCTACTCTTGGAGCAAGTATCAATCATCTTCAAATGTCAAGAAATCTGCTGCCTGCGACGAAAAATGCTTAAACCACTCCCAAGGGCTCGCAAAGGGCATGAAACCACACAACAAAGGGAGAAATAGCAGCGTAGCGTAGAAGAGAGACTTTCTCATCCAGTACGGAAACACATAACTGCGGTCGACCCTCTCAGCAACTATGATAGGCCCATTGAGAATAATATACAGAGTAGAATGGAAGATATTGGAGAAGAAATGCAGCAAGCATAGTGTTTCCCAATAGACTAACCAATGATTTCCACTGCCCCCTAACGTGTCGATGCAGAACTTCCCAGCATAACCACATCCCACCCCTAAGAGCAACAGTATGACAGTGACGGGCATTGTCTGATGAGAAGATGATGATCTCTGAATGAGTAAGAAGGCAATTGCCGCAATCATTATCACACCAAACAACATACGACTGAAAACTTGAATTTGACATCTCAATAGCTGCAGGCCAGAGTTGAAAGTTGACACTGCATTTGGTATCCACCAAGATTTGGACTCCTGAAGAAAAAGAAAGATGTTGAGTTAAAATACAATGCTGAAACAGAGCCCATTCAGAAACAGAAATGGACCAAGTAATGTAACTTCAAGATAACGTCAGATCAACACATTTCATACCTCAAGAAATATCTCCCTCTGTCCCACTTGAATTGAAGTGTCTCATTTATTTTCGATACGGATATTAAGAAAAAAGTAAAATTAGAGTATAAAGTGCATTGGCCCACGTGTGTTTTTAGAGAGAGAGATAGAAAAGTGAAAGTCAATTACACAACTAATTACACAAATAAAAGCCCTAATTATTTCCTAAAATGGAATGGGACAACTCAAAAAGAAAATTGAGACACTTCGAATGGAACGGAGGGAGTAGTATACAATTTCCAATATCGACTACAAGTACTAGTAACATTATCCCAGTATCACAGGATAATAAAAGGTGTAAGAACCTTTGATGACAACATAGATGTAATAAAGGAGAAACATAAATGCAAAGAGATAAACATAACCCGATAGAAACAAGGCAACCTTTGATGACAACATAGATGTAAAATCAAAGATAAGTCCCAACATTTTTTTTATGTTTGTTGTTTTCATTTGGAATGTGGAGGGTGGAGGGGAGGAGATATCCAAATAAGATATGCTTGAGTAAGAATAGTTTTTACCATGTAGGGAGAGCAAGCTTCAGTAGCTTCGACAATTCTTTGGTGCGAATATACATAGGTTCCATATGCAAGTGCGAACAACATGATGATTAGACCACCTACTAGAAAATCTAAGCACTTCTTGAGTAGCTCCACTTGTCTCGTGTCTTGCATCTCAGTCTTGAACTTTTCAGCTTTGAAAGAGGCCTTTGAGATACCCATTGATAATTTCCATCTCTCGAGAATATTGGCATTAGAGTTCAAGTCTAATTGTCTTTCCTTGAGCTGCAATTTTTTCATGCTAAGACCAATTTCAAATGTCTTTAGCTCATTAGAGCGAGTCTGCTCCATGACCGATTTTTGGATCGTGCTAAGCATAGAAAACTGGTTCATGGCAGGTGAGGAGCTATGGCTTGGAGAAGCACAAGCTAACTGCTGCTTAGTTTGTTTATCATGCAGAATAAGCTGTTGACTTGTCATATTCATCTTTACATTCTCCTCCATTTCTGAGTGAGTATGGCATTCTCCATCAGTGCTAGTTCTGTGGGGAAATAACACCGGGGCATCTACGCTACTAGAAAGGCACGCCATATCTCCTATTCTACAATCAGACGAGAGGTTTCCATCTTCATAAGTAATACCCTGATATCCAGATCCTTGCTGTCGTTTGGTGATATTTGCATGCACACATGATTCTAGCTCTGTAGCCTCAGGACGACATGCAGAATCCTTATATGTGTTACCACATGTTATATTGCTTGTCACTGAGCAAGAACACCCTGCATATCTTGCTTGTTGGAGTTTTTCACCATCATTTTGAGATGAACCACTGATTAACTGCAAAGTCATCAATGTACTCCGAAATGATGTCTCAAAGTTCATCACAAAATTATTAAATTTGTCCCCAAAAACCTGCATCAGACAAACAATAGATTGAAAAAGCATAACTACTTACATTGGCTACAAGGGTTTGGAAAACAAAGTACAAGATAATAAAAAGCAAGGTTAAGAAAAGACTTACGTTTCCTAAAGATTCCCTCACGGCCAGACCACAGATCTGTAAGCAACAAGGTCAGCAACTTTATCAGATTTGCATAGTCAGAACAGATAAAAGGCTATGATACATAAAGACAAAAACAGTAGATAGATACTTTAACTCATCAAATGAAAATGAATTGTATCACCATACACCTTAGTATGTATTAAGTTACTAAATTATAAGAGAAAGTAAATTTTGGATAACTTTACTTATTCACAAACGAGAATATATTTTATATAATAACAACACTCATAATTAAGCAAGTAATATATTTTCATTTATAAGGGTAGAGATTGTACCGCAGACAGATAATCCACCGATATCTTTTTGCCAGCTGCACTTTTCTTCTCCAAAACCTAAAATTAATATGCAACAATAACCACATTAAAGATTAGGTTAGTTTGTTTCAATTGATAAATATATACACACATACAAAAAAACTCATTTGATATATCCAGAATCATGCATAGTTCAATATATAATACAAACAAATACTCTTCTTAAATATGTGAGTTTTCAAAGACACCAATTCAACAAGGAGAAGAAAAAAATGTTATCATTTGATTTATGTTTGGTGATAGAAAAGATCTCCATAACACAAATCCAGACAACAATATTGTTTAAAAGAAAGTTCTATAACCTTCCCCACAGAAGCAAAAAAAAAGAAAAAAAGAAAAAAAGAAAAAGATAAAACGGAAACGAATTCCTGTAGAGAAAGGTTGACAACATGATAGCGAACAACAGCTATAGCATCAGGTATCAATGTTAAGCTATTAATGGAATCAAAGTAAGTCATACCTTCTCAAGAATATATTCATATATAGAAGGATACTTGTCACACATTGATGTAATAACATATGGTATGAGAAAAACCAAAACACCCCATGAAACTGAAAGATTGTTGAAATGAACTGTCAATATGTAAACTCATATAAAGCTACTTATCCATTAAAAAGATGCGAATTCTTACTTAAAGGCAAAAACTTTATCCCATCAACCAGCTATTTACGAAAACCCCATAACCTATTCTAAACCGCTGCACATGTAAAATTCATTCAAGTATTCAGCTATGCTCTCAAACGACCACAACTCTGCTACAAAATCATCAATGCACACTGACACGACAAAACAATCTGAATCTCCAGCATACACATACAAGAAGAAACCACCCCATTCTTCAAAACATGTAAAAAAATAGCAAGTTTCACTCTTAAAAGTTACTTTTTCAACAGAAAACTTGTAATGTACAGGATAAAGAAACGCATAAGTAGATATTCTCAGACTTTCACTAATTGAAGTCACCTCTCATCCAAGTAACATATAAATTCCCATAAAGACAAATAATTTCAAATAAGCATTTTAGAATCAATACAAAAAGGGAAAAAAAATAAAGAAACCTAATCTCAAGTTTAAGAAGAAAAAAAACTCAACTCTAAACCACTAACAGAACAAATAAAGAATAAAACTTGTTAGTATATATATTAAATTTAAATAAATACCTGAGCGACTACAGCGGCAATCGACATTCCGAGAGGAAGGCCGAGGGCATCAACATCACTCAGCCCGACATTTCTCGGGCCCGCTGTCAGCGTCCCGACACGAATTCTTTTGGGATATCTGGAAATCTTGATACCCTTTTTCGAATACGACGTCGCAGAGCTACAATTACTCGAAGAATCTAATGATGCATTGTCCGAAACTACTGTTTGTTTCTTCTTCTTCTTCTTAATCTTTCTTCCTGAAGTTGGTTGTGGGCCGTCGATTGTGCGGCTGCTTGACGTCTCAGGAGGGATTATCACCGCCGGATCACCGGCGGCACAGCTGTCCGGTGATGTGGCGTGGCGGTGGAGAGAGGCATCCATCGAAAACTTTTGGGGGGTTTGTGTTTGAAATTTGGTCAAATAAACATATAATTGAGAAATTTTGAATCATTCTGCAATATTTATGAAGTGCAAAATTTTCGTTTCTGACCCTAGACTTCTTTGTATCGTTATTTGTGGCCCATACTTTACCTGTATTTGAATTTTGAGACGTTAGGATTCTATGTTGAGCGCATTTATTTGCTTAAATGTTCATTGATTTCCAAAAAAGAACAATTATGTACCATAATATAAGCATTTATCAAGCAAACTATTTTGGCTGACTTTACTAAAACCATAATTAAGTTTATCAACTTTTTTCCTTGTTGGTGCACCACGAATGTATTTTGAGCAATTGGTTGCTAACTTTCGTTGGGAATGATTCAAAATTATTTGAAATTATTATTGTGTGGTTCTATATTTATACTAATAACTTAAAACGTGGAGCTTGAATAGACTGAACACCAAATCTAACTTTGATGATCCAACTTTTTGGATCCAACATTTTTTAGCCAAACGAAATCCTAATGAATTTAGAATTATGACTTGATTGCCATTGTATTTAAATAGTTGTTATTCTTTGTATTTGGTTTTCGAAAATTACATAGTGAAAATTTCTGGTTAACATCATAAATTGGATATAACAATTCTTATATTCTTTATTATTTTAAGTGACTTTCGTGATATCACATAGAAAATAATAGTAACTTTTCGAGTGAAGTAACATTTTGTTATTCTAATTATATTACTATGCACAAATCCTAACATTTTGGTAAGCTTTGTTCTTTTGTTGCTTTGGCTTGTCTTGTTGTCTTTTTTCTTGTTTCGTGGATATGTTTTGTTGTGTCTGGCTGAGCACTGTGAGTTTTACTGGTGTATTGTTCTTGTGGGTGATTTTTGACTTGTTGGAGGCTATTGAATTTTGGCTCGCCAATTTGCTGGTTCCGAGCATTTCTTTCAATCGAAAAAAAATTACTATGCATTGATTTGATTATATTATAGATCGATAGGAAATTAATTTCCTATTTAGGAAAAAATAAATATTTATTTTTCGGTAACGTGACAGTTGATCTATGATAATTGAATACAAATATTCATCGAATCGTTTTTCTAACGCTAGTTGTATCTCTAGAGAAATAAACAAATGGGTCACTTCATTTTCACAGAGAGAATGAGCCACTGCCAGATATGTTCATTCCAAGCGCTTCGAATCCACTATTTGTTCTCCTTCTCTTTCATTTATTTTCAAGGCACATTCCAGTGTATCCTAATTAATTTGAGTAAGAATTGATAGTTAATAAGTTCTAATAGGAGATTTGTGAGTTTTAATTGAAGTGGTTACACATACAGTTTACAATCCAATATAAACAAGTTTTGCCTTTGTTGTTTTATTTAGATAATCTGCAACTCAAGAGACTTAATGCTATATATATATATAGAAATGTTGAAATGAAAATCTATATTTAAAATAAGAATGAAAAATCATTTTCAGTCATTCGATCATAAAAGTTTACCGTATATGTATCTCATTACTAGATAGTGCAACAACATGGTTCGAATCCCATAAAAGTGAAAGTTTCATTTAATTTCATTTTCCCGGATGCAGTTAATTTTGCTGTGAATGTAGCGACTTTATATATTTGGTGCAATGATTTTAGTGTTTTTAGTTTTTATGACAAAAATGAATTTTTAAGGTATCCCACCTCTATGTGTACGTGTGTGTGAGCGCGCGCGCAAAATTTTCATGATGCTTTTGTATTTGTGATATTACAAAATCCAACAAGAAAGCTACCCGATTTCCACTTCTCTATTTTACTCTCATTCCATATCTACTTGAATATTGCCAAGATGCGAGATTACATTTCTATTGAATTAATAAATAAAAATTGATTTGTTTCCTTAAAAAAATTGATTTTTCTCACACCACCGTGATGAATAATATTTATAATTAAATAATTGTTGGGGACATGGGATCGACCAAGCTAAGGAAAAGGATATATGGCAGACCAATTGAATTCTTTACTTAGTACTTAATCAAATCAACAAGAAGTTATAAATTGTTACAACTGAACATCAATTAAAACAAGTAATTTCTCTTCTTCATTTCAATGTTAATATCTTACCACTCAACACCATGATGAACACTAGCCTCTGCCATCAAATTTACCAAATTCGATAACCATTCCTCCACCGTCGTGATAACCACCACTGCTAAAACCCTGCAAAAAACTAGGGTTTGTAGTAATCTTCTCAGCATCAATATTACAAGGAGAAGAAGAAGAAGAAGAAGGAAAGACGTTCTTCTCCCCCTCAGTTTCTCTGTAAGTGCTGAGATAATCTTTAAGGGGCACAACATAATTGTCGAATCCAAGAGTTGTCATGGCCCAGAGCAGATCGTCGCCATTGATGGTCTTCCTCTTCTCTCTCTGGCATTTATCCGACGCCTCCCCCGTCACAAAGCTTATGAACTCCGACACACATTCCTGCACAGTTTCTTTAGCTTCCTTTGAGATCTTGGCGTTAGCAGGGAGTGATTTCTTCATGATTCGACTAACGTTGGCGATCGGTAGGAGCCTTTCTTGATCTTTGCTGCAAGCTTCTGGTGATAAGGGGCTGCTTGGGATTCTTGTTCCTCTCATCGGAAATTAATGGGATTGTGATTTCCAAGTAAGAAGAAATGTTGGGAGATGTTGATGGTGGGAATTTGTTGGGGTTTTTAAGCTAGCTATTAGAGAGGAAGAAAGGAATATAAATAGTGGAAAGGCGGTTTTGATGGTGACGCAAATGGGAAATGTTTGGTGTGAGTTGAATTTTTGTGCTTGTATATATTTTGCATCTCCATCTCTAGCTTAATTATATATATTTTATTTTTTAGTTATATGTATTATTGATCGATAATATATATATGTATATCAATAGTAAATAGAAATTTTCTCTCATGGTATATATGTTACATCTAGTTTCAAACCATTTATTATTATATGAATTACGACTGTCATAAAAAGATGTGTCTTTTCTAAAAAAAATGTGTATATGTGTTAATATATTATGAGGTCGGATCTATATCTTTTAATGACACTTTTGGATGAAAATGAAGATCAGTAATCTATACAATGTGAGAGAATAAGGTTTCTATCTAATCATGTCCCAATAGATATATCTATGTTCTATATATTTGATCAACACATGACATTAGTTGATAGAATTACTACTCATTAATTTGCAGATGTAATATAAATATATATATATATATATATATATATAATTTTTAATTATGGTTAATATTTTATGGTTAACTCATTATAATTGATATTGTACATATCAATGGCTCATCGTTTAATTTGAACTCAAAAGTAACTAAAAACATTGTGAAGTTTCTTGATTTTTTGGGAGTTTCTTCAATTTCAATTAAGGAAAAATATTATTATTTCCTGATCTTTGCATCTTAATTAATACTAGATCATTTAAATTTTGATAATCTAGAGCTTTTTGAACAATTCGTTTTGATCTTTTTTTTCCCCCTCCTTTTTGTCCATTAATTTCACATTTTCACTATCATAAAAAAAAAAAGAGAGAGAGAGAAATATAAGCAAAACCTAATTAAGCCATCCTATTAAACTTTTCACATCTTAAATCTTTATATAATCAGACCACATCTTATTAGTTATATATATGAACAGTGTTGAAATTTAGACATATCAAACTGGAAATCATCCATAATTGACTTCCTTTTCTTATAGGAAGAGGGAACCTAATTTATATATTTTTCAGCCGAACGCATATAGAAACCTAAATAATTGAATATTCTATATACAAACGTTATAACGAATAAATTGAATGTTGCATCTGACTAATGAATTATAAAATAGAATTGCAATTGTAGTTCAACTATGAAAACCACAGTACGTATCTGATAAAAAGTCAACCAAAAAACAAGAAAGAAAAATTCTACCTCATGGCTGTTATGTATTGATGTCTGCCAAATGGCACACTTTTGCTTCATTTTTCTATCTACTTGTCATACATATATTTGCTAGAATACTTCCGATGCTTTACAAAGATAGGTTTTCTAGACCAATATTGATAATTGATTTTTTATTTATTTTAAATATGATTGATAATTTTTTCATAGTGGGTTTTATTTATTTATTTTTGAGTTTATAGAGCCTTTAGTAATAAACTCAGATTTATAGAGACGTTAGTGAGATTTGAATTTGTGACATTTTGGCCTTAAAAATATTTACTTTACCACTAGACTGCCCCAAAAGACATTGGGTTTTGATTGACTTTCTGATGGCGACGAGACCGCATTTACGTTCTTGGCGAAGTTCGATCCATTGAAAGTGGATAAAAACAAAATTTGAATTAGGATTGGTTTCTTTGTTTTCCATGTATATCTTATTAAACTTGTTTTAGTTTTTGATTCTTCGTTAAAAAGTTGGTTTAGGACTCTTTACGCATTAGTTTCCTTTAAAAATAGTTTGTTTATTTCACTTTTAGAATTGATTTTTTGAAGAATAATAAAGTCTTTAGGATATTTTCCCTTTTTTCTGTTAGCACAATTTGCGTTTGCATAAACTCAGCTATGATTTTGTGATTTGTCGTTGTTTAATTAAGCTTCTAACCTCGTCACTTTCTAAGAATGGTTATGTAGAGAATCTTTATCCAAAAACATTTGTGGTCGAAATGAAAAGATACTAAGCCATGAAATTAACTAACAATGGAGGCTGAGGAAATTCCGATCACGATCGTTGCTTAGATTTAATATGATAAAAATATATGTATGAAAAATTGAAAATGTTGTCATTGGACTTAACTATTTCTTATGAGTATGTATCGTTAAATATAGGATCTAATAATATGAAGAAACATCCAAGTGAAAGTGATTAATCACATCAAGACAAATCTTACAGTCTTAGACCATATATACAAACTCCATCCTACCTAGAAGAGAAAGAAAAGAAGATAAAAAGAATACAAATTGAGATTTACAAATTCATTTAAAGTTGAAATTCAAAATTAATTGAAGGTATTCTTTAGGTTACTAATTGAAGATTTTTGTAGACCATTGTTTGATCTGCCATCTTCTATTGTCAATTTTATTATCGAATGATCAACTATATATAGTTGCAAAGTCTTAACTTTGTTGTACCAATTCCTAATGCAATTACTCAATCGTTGAACATTCAATGATGAAATTGACAACACTAGAGGTATAGTCCAGATAATATGCTTTAAAAGCCTTCAATCATTTTGAATTCCAATTTCAAATGAATATTTAAATCTCAATTTTATTCTTTTGCAAAAAAAAGGGTAGAACAAGGTTAATATTGAATCTATAATTATTCATATCATGAAAGATTTTTTTTTAAATAATAGAGTTACCATAGAAATTAGCATTTTATTCGGTTTCCTTTTTTTATTCTTGAAGTAATTATTTCAGTTTATTTTTTTTTCCTTTACTCCATTTCTTTATTAGTGACATCAGATTTGAGGTGAAAGATTGATAATTATATTATTATTGCGTATCCGTTGGTCAACATTTCTTGCTGTCTCTTCCAAGTTGACTATTTTGTGTATCATACTATAGTCACAATTAATTAAATAAAAACTATGACAACTAACGTCATCACTCATCACTCATCACTAATATTATATTGATCGTTAAATTAAACGAAACTAGGTGATCTACCATCCACCATCGTCAAAATTAAGACCGTGCAGCACGCGCCTACGTGCCGGCCACTTAACATTATTATGTCAGAGTATCTAAATAAGTTAGTAATTCATCTACTTCTGGTTTTTGCAAATTCATGTACAATTAGTGACTAAGTGAACTTAATCCATCCATGTCCATTCCATATCCTAATGCACACGTCAATTTAATTTTTACACGTGTCTTTTTTTTTTCTTTCAATTGCAAGTAGTCTAGATCATAGTAATTAATGAGGGTGAGATTATTATGCCACACGTATGTGAGACAATTACATCTCACGCAGGCGGGATAAACAACTCCGCAAACTTAACGAAAGTGAGATCACTATGTCGCGCGCAGGCGAGACAACTACTCCGCACGCAGGCGGGACAAACAACTCCGCACGCAGGCGGGATAACTACACCACCATAAGGTAGAAAAATATACCGCATAAACCCAAGACCTCTTACTAAGGAGAGTATTTGGATGCCTTAGTCTCGCCATTTGAGCTAGGCTTCATTAGCTTACATATGTCTCATTTATGTATCAAATTTGTAAGATTGAAAAAATCATATTAATTTTTTTGGCACTAAAATGACAAAAAAATGTCAAAAGTTCATGATTTTTTACTCGAACTAGGACTCATTAACTATGCACACTCCAATGCATTCAGATACACAGTATATCTATCGTAATTAAACCATAATTTGAGATCAATAAATTATAATTGAAAATTAGTGAATTCTAATTAAGTTTAATTAGGATAAATTCTCACAAAATTTTGCCTCTCACTGACAAGGTGTTTGGCTAAGCTTATATTGTAGAGCTTATAAACTCTAAGAACTTATAAAATATAATGTGTGAAAAATTTATAGGTTGTCATTGTTTAGATATTGGAATGAGAATTGCAAATTAGATAGAGATAATTATACTTAGAGAAAATAAATAAAAAAAGATAAAATTAAAATGATGTATATTGAAATCATAAATATTCTATAATAATTTTGTTATATAGATTGTTGGTTGAAAAATTATGAAAAATAAGTTAAAATTAAAAGATTTATATTTAAAAACCTTATGAGTCGTTAGAATGTGTTTTCAGAGTTGATTCGAGATGAAAAAGTTGGGCAAGGAAATGAGGAATTACATTGGCATGAGTGAAAGGAACGAGCAACCGAACGTGTGGCCCTGATTGGAGCGTGCAGTGTGTAATTAGTTATAAAAATCTTTGTATTCTTTATTAAATTATAATTTCGTGATCAAATTAAATATATTTATCAAATGTAATTAATTAAATACGAAAAACTTATAAATAAAAATAGTATATAGAAAAAGTTGGTAGATTACTGAAGTTGCTTTTTTAGGCGCACCATTACATAGTTTAAACCAGTTTCTGAACAACTTATAAGCTATTTTAAGGAGCTTATAAACTTAGCCAAACATTCTCTAAATCTCTAGAGATGACCGTGTTCTATTTAATTGGAGTTAATTTCAAACCCTAGTTTTACAAATTATTGTAGCTTGTTCTATATTATTATTTAATTAAATTCTTACGTACATTATATATTATCGAGTTTTTGTGCTATTCAAATTATTGTAGCTTATTAGTTTTGTTTAATTTAATTAATAACATTATATCTTTTATTGTAAAATGGTAATTTGTAAGATTTGGGATATTTGCCATGAAAATGAGCTTTATCAAAGTAGCTCCAATGACCATATAGGACCCCCCAGTCGTCTAGATTGAATTTCTTTCTTTTCTTCTTTTTTACTTGGGGAAGAATGAGTAACGAAATTTAATTTAAGATCTCTCATTTTTATTAATATATAAAGGAGGTCCACCACCACTTAGATGTCTCAAAAAAAAAAAAAAAAAAAACTCGTGTTCTAGAAGTGTTAATAAATGAAATCCACTAAACATAATAATATTAGAATCTACCGACAATATTACATTGTATATTTGAATCTACTGATTAGGTTTAGAGTGTGTGGTGTTAACTGCTATGTCCGACGATGAAGTACAATTTAGTTGGTAAGACGTTTTCCTTCCAACCAATAGATCGGATTCGAATCACCATGAGTAAATGAGAGACCATTATTGATTATCTTTTTTAAAAAAGAAAAAAAAAAAAAACTACTACGTGCATCCCTACACAACCACCATATTCAGCGGGGGGCAGGGAATCAAGAAAGCTAAAGATGAAAACCCAGAAAAGAAAAGAGTAGTTATCTATAGCTACAAAAAGAACAACAAGAAGCACAAGAAAACAAAATCAAAGACTTTAGCTGCTCAATTATGTGAAAGAATTGGAGCCCATTAGCATTACCGTATTTGAGTTACAGTTGAATACAATCGGGCTGCCTATATACATCGTCTAATCACCGAGTTCATGGGGAGGTCTACTGAACTATGTGCTGCTCCTAATCTGATCATCATTATGGATGATCACTAAAAATGTACAAGCCCGCAAAACAACAAAATCAACCCTTATTATTCAAACAAGGGGCAAAGGGGACAGTGAATTTTCACTATTCAATTTATAGCTTTTAGTGTTATTTTTTTGAGCTGTTATGAGCTCTCTCTTTCTCTCTCAACATGTTATGCTCATCGACAAATCCAGGATTTTATTTTCTTCCTATAGATACACCGGGCTAGTTTTTTCAGTGCATGCATCTTTGTTTTTGAAAAGCAAAAAGCAGAGAGAGTATAAAGCGTACATTACTCTTGTTTATCATGCTGATCGCTCCTCCTGGCGGGTTCGGAGCTCGAGTCGAAGCCTAAACACTTAAGAACTGCTCGTTTTGCTATGTCAAAATAGTTGCAAGGGTGGTTAGGATTTTTGAAGATTCTGGGAAACGAAGAATCCTTTGAAGAAGACTCCTCCCCATTTTGGACTTCTCTGGTAAATTCTGCACTGCTTGCTCTGTCCCCTGTAGTCCTCTGGATTTCTGCCTGCCACGGACAAAACATATATCACAACCACGAAACTATATCATAATATCCATTTGTATATATCTGCTTATCATTATAGCAACATAACGTACGCAGATAACAGAACCAATGCCTTATAAGTTCATCCCTGGACTGAATCTAATATGAATTTAAAATGGCACCTGTAACCCTTAGTAGTTTTTCTATTATCCATGGTTTTGGGATTGAACTTGGGGACATAATGTTCTTATTTCAAACCATTCAAATGAAGATATGAGAGGAGGGAAGGTCTTGGAATCACTAATATTCCAATTCTGCAGGTTTCAATTCAACAATATCTATGTTCAAGTGAACTCTAATATAGGTTTAAATTAGTCTAAACATGAGCTAAAACTTCTCTGGATAATAAAACCCAAACAGACTAGGTCAAGAAGAAAGACCACCACATCGCAACCTCGAAATGAATTCACAAAATTACTTCACAAAAGGTGACCTATAGCCATAAATTTCCACTTTCCACTTAAATAGATATATCGGCTTCACCAACTGCAGAACAAGAACTACTGGCATGACAGATCAGCAACGTACCAGAAATTTAAATTCATTATCATTATGACCAAATCCTAAAATAAGTACAAGAATGCCTCACATAAGTATCAGAAGACAAAACTCGTGACTCTCCCCCATCTTTCGTATTTGACACATCTGTCAGACTTGGAACAAAAAGATGGATACAATCCTTCCAGGCCAAAACCAAGCTTTTTTCCCTCCATCCTCACCGCAATTGTGAACTTTGTAAAAGTAGTAAAATGGCCTTCATTTTTTATCACTCTGATACCAGACCTTTACAAATCCCTAAGGGGACGTTTACTTTTCATGATGATAGGATAGATGATTGAGTAATTTTATCCTCAATACTAGGATTTCTCCAGTCTCATCCTTTCAACAGGATATAAAACCAGCAAAATTAGCTCAAAATGATAGGAGTTACCAATAGTCTTGGGATATCTCATAATTCCAATCCATCTAAGTAAACAAGGGATTATCCTTTATTATTTTTATCCATAGGCTAATTTTCAGAAGTAAAAGCCCCCTAAATGTAGATATATTGATTTGATTCCACTAAATGCTGAAGCCGCATTTCTAAGGTAAAGAAAAAGGATTAACAAAGGTGGATCAAGTCTAGCATAAAATTAGCAAACTGAACAAATGCAAGGATTTTTTTTACTAAACAATCACTCAATCAAAAGCAACTCGTGTAAATGCCATCAATTTAGCTTAAAGGTCGATCAATTAGAAATAAAGATTCCACCATTGATCATCAACTTCAAGGAAACTCCAAGAAAGGAAAATTGAGATAAATTATTGCCTTTTGGAATTTCAATAAAATGAATACAACCTTTCTAATCCACGCAGAATCACAATTTTATCAGCCATTCATTTCAGTCCAAGCGCTAAATCAAAACAGATATTCAAAACAACACAAAGATAAAAACGTTTAAGCGGTAACTCTCAATTCACCAGATTATCAATAGTAATAAATTAAGATTATAATCTTCAACCAAGAAATAGACGTCTAAGAAGAGTAGGAATTTGATTAACCACCTTAGCTCTCCTATGAGATGAACTGGGATTGTTGAGATGAGGCGGTGGTGCGGCGGCGACGGCAGTCGATGGCGAAGCGGCGGGGGAACTGGAAGGTTCTAAAGTAAAGACGCTGAACCCAAAAAAGAGGAGAATGATGAGAAGAAACGTTACAACAAGTTGGATCCAAATCAGCCACGGAACTTTGTAGCTTTCTATTATAAATTCATCGCCCAAACCCGACATTTCTTGCTTGTAAAATCAAAATATTTTTAAGTAATTATGCACAGTCAACTTAATAAAGGGGGAGAGAGAAAGAGAGAGGGGTGGAGGAGAGAGAAGCGGTGAAGAAGAAAGTTGAGAGAGGGAAGACTGGAGGGGATTAGCAGAGCTGTGCCGTTTTCTTAAGTAAATAAGATTCAGGTAGTCGTTCGATTCCCTAAAAAAAAGGTAATCGTTGGAAAAAATTCAACATACGTAAATTCAAATTTTTATCATTTTGAAATTTAGTAGTCATATTGTTAATTTTTTTCGTAGAAAATGTCAATATGCTTTTTGAGGTTCAAGTATTCCTCAATACCATAAATTATACAAGATTTCATGTCATACTTATATTATTTATGTCACTGTCAATTTTTCAAATCTTATCATAAACACCAACAACCACAAATCACAAATCATACTATATCTTAACTATTCATAATCTGACCACTTATTTTTTTAATTTATTCTTTTTTATTAATCTCTAATATTTAAATTGTGATATTTAAAATTAAAATAAATTATTAAAATTTTAAAAATTAATAAAAAAATTATTTAATTAAAATAAGAAATTACATAATTAAATAACAAAACTAAATAATCGAAATAAATAAAAAATTATAAATCACCGAAATCCTAAATGGCGTCCAAGTTGGTCAACAAAGTTTTTGTGCTTTTGTTGTACACATTGGTCATCATTGTTTGATTCATCAAACCTAGTTTTTCAACCACTAGTTCCATAGGATCTGAACTCGCGATTCTACTGCTCGTTGTCATTTTCCCCTTTACTTTCCGATTTGCCGCTTTGCGATCCATCGGACCGCTCCCACTCAGTGTTGGCTTTGTGTGAAAACTCGACTCTATCTCATCAGTCGTGACATCTTGGGCATCCCCGCTAGTTGAGTATTTCCAGTCGGCGGAGTCCTTCGTTATTTTCGGACCAAATTCAGTATCGCCTCAGAACTTCGGGCGATTCTTAACGATTTCTCACGCCTCCTAGTACTTGAAATGCTTATTTTGATCCCTATAAACGACTCTCAGTGCCTCTTTTTGAATATCCTCCCCGCTTGAGTCGTTCAGCCATGCTTTCTGTAAATTGTTGAGGTAGCCGGTGAATTTGGAAATATTTTTCCGCACCAGGGCCTAGTGCTTCCGGAGATGGTCGAAATCTTGCTTGAGTGACCCGAAAAGTTTGACCTTCTTGTTGTATGTTGTATGCATTTGCGATCTTCTCCCAGAAAACTTTGATCATTTGTTGGTTGCCAATAAGCAGATCTTCGGAGATACCGATGCAGAGGCGCACCATTGTCAGCAAAGTTCCGAACAAGAAGCTAACATCGTGATGGATGACATCTTGTGAGGATATGTACATCCTTATGACATGTCTAACTGCCATAAATGGGGATGTGATGATGTTAGTTGGATCAAAGGTACATTGGTTTGACATGGATGCAAGGTGTGTGGTGAAGTTGTGCCGATGGCTAAAGGATTTCAGAAGAGGCAAAAGCTAGAAGTTGCACCATATTTTTCAACAAGTTTTTTGACATGTACTCGACAAATTATTAGAATGATTATTTCTAAGTGTTCTACTCATATGGTAGAATAGGTTTATTCTCTTTTTGAGAATGATGGTTCTTTAGGTTACGAATCATGATTGTTGGTGAAGACAACATTGCTTTCTTTCATTTTAACAAGGTGGAGATTGTCGTAATTTTACTTTGGGAAAATAAAAGAAATTTGTCCCAAATCGGTTATGTGATCAAAGTGAGAATTTATTTTAGCTATTTAAAAAACCCAATAGCATTTGATACAATTACACCAATCACTACTATTTAGTGTTGTGATTAACTCTAATGAAAAAACAGTTCTTAGTTTCTCTTGTTGGAGAATTTTGACATAAATGTGAAATTTTTTCAAAATCTTGTAATAGTGTAGGAGAGGTAGAGAAATATTGTGTGATTGTAGAAATTTATTATATAATGAATTTCTTTCATTGTTTTCCCAAAAATGAACGAGAAATTGATTTCCAACAGTTCAAGGTTAGAATTGCTCCATGTTTTTAATTATATCTTGTATCAAACTCCTCTCCGACATTATATATGCAATCCCTTCATTCCGAATTGTTCTCCATTTTCCTAAACGTTCCCAAAAAGGACCACAAAGTATCAAAGTTTCCGCAAAACATCAACTTCGCAATTTATTTATAATTTCAAACGTGATTTTCTTTAGTCAAATGATATGAAATGCATGTATCCTAAAATTAGTGCAAAAATCATGTTTGTCATTTATGTCTTTTAGTTTCAACTTTTTAAATTTATAATTGCTTATTATATAATTAGGATACACTAATTAGTATATTTAATCTTCAATTTTAGTAATGGATATTAATTATTTGCAGTTT
>JAYDZE010327599.1:0-37068 GCA_034509125.1 Monilaria moniliformis | reverse complement strand
GATAAATATCTCAATGAACTATAAATTCAAGAGAGAACTAAAGAGAGAAAAACTCACAAATTGTATTGATCAAAGGTCTATTTTTCATCCAACATAGGTGCCCTATTTATAGGCATAGCAAACACTAATCTTATAAGGAAAGATAAACAAAAAAGGTAAATCTAATATTAAGAAGGAAAATTACCAAAGTTGATATTCAAACTTTCCAACTACTTATCTAATAAACTTGGAAATATATCTACTTAACTAGGAAAAATAAAAATTACCAAAACTCATAAATCAAGCCCTAAAATTCGTCCAACATGGTTCATGGGCCTCTATCTTCTTCAATTTGTCTTCAATTTGTAGCCCACTCACATGCAATTAAATTGACATAACTTGTGCTTCTATGATCATCTTCTCTGATGGGCCTCTTGAATATTTCTTGAGCCCAAACTTCTTAGATTAATCCATGCATTGCTTCTTTAAATTTCTTACCTCGAGCTCTTGTGATTGGCCCAACGGGTACCTTGACTGGGTCTTGAAATGACGATTCTTAGGCCGCATCAAAAGTACCGCGATGCTGACTCACGAACCTACAGACCATTAGGTTTGGCTTTGGCACCGCCTATTAGGTCACCCGTGTTTGGGTTATTTAAAGATAATTTTCCTAGACTAGTTCATTCTCAACATTTGGACTGCGATGCATATATTTTAGCTAAGAGCCATAGACACTCATTAAAACTTTATAATACTCGTGTGGATTCTATATTTTCTTTAATACATTCTGATATTTGGGGCCATGTGCCTGTTGTTGGAGGTCGAGGTTTAAAGTATTTTCTATTTTTTATCGATGACTGCACTCGCATGACATAGGTTTATTTTATTTAAAAAAAATTAGAAGCATTTGATAAGTTTAGTTTGTTTTACACTTTTGTTCAAACTCAATACAACTGAGCCATCCAAATCCTTAAGTCTGATAATGGCGAGAATATGTCAACTCTCAGATGCAATAAATTTTCTCTGAAAAAAGCTTAGTTCACCAAACCACCAACTCGTATACCCCTTAACAAAATGGCATTGTTGAAAAGAAGAATATGATCCTAATAGAAATGACCAGGGCTTTACTGATTGAATCTCGCGTTTCCAAACATTTTTTGCCCAAAGCCTTAACTACACCGGTCTATCTTCTGAATCGGCTTCCTATAAAAATCTTGAACCTTAAAATTCATCTTCAGATGTTGTACCTTTTCCCCTTACTCTTCTGCCTAGAGTTTTTGGTTGTTCTATTTTCATTCATATTCCTAAATATGAAAGAACCAAACATTCCCCCTTTGCTATTAAGTGTGTGTTTGTTGGCTATGACAAAAATTAGAAAGGATATCATTGTTATGATCCCAAAGCCTGTCATAAGTTTACCATCATGAATTGTGATGACCTTGAGAGTGAATATTTTTACCACCATTATCGCGGTCATGGGGACAATGACCTAGTGAGTAACCCGCTAAGTTGGCTGCCAACATTGATACCAACTCATGGTCCGGACGTAGGTCCTGTTAGGGTTAGGATACTGAAAAACATACTTTTAGCTGCTTTGTATTGTAAAACCTTATTTCTCATATTTATGAGAAGAAAATAATTATGTCACATGATTTGCCTTTTATATCATGAATGTTTATCTTTTAAGCATATAATTATAATTATAAATTGAGCAACAAGTCATCTTTTTATATTGTAGATTGAATGGTGGATCCATGATCATAGAAAATCTTTCAGTTAGTACTTTGTACAAGAAAATCAAGTCTGTTTCCTATATAGACATGGACAATCTATCGTGAAAGGTTACAATGTCGATCTGAAGTCGCACCTGTCTTGGCCAACTGATGACATTGGTCTGGTATAACACTGAAATTGATTACAATGAGATACATACTTCAATTCTATGTAAACGAAGTACAAGATCTCGGCAATTGTTCATTTCTTAATCTATATAAGTAACATTGAGCATACGATATTGATTATGCACTACTTTGATTTATTAATAGGTGCGGGTTTTTCGTAACCCAATGTAATTCCTGATATCTTGGGCTGTGATAATTAATATTTAGCGATGTTAGTATTGTTATTATATAGAATCGTGTCACGGGAGAACCCGAGTTGATAATATCCCTAATAGGTGTTCAAAAAGGTTTTATTATACGGAAGCCTGACCAACTTTAAATTTATTCTAAAGTATAATAAATAATGTTTGAACTAGACCACTTTTGAAAAAGAGATTAATCAATTAAAAGCTAACAACAAGCTTACAATTAATTAATGGATATTATAAATCATAAACACGAGAAATAAATAAATTAAAATGAGCCATATTCGTAATGTAGATTTGGACAGGCAGTGCAATATTAATTCTATAGTGGACTCAATTAATATTAATGGACTTAATTTAAGTTGGTCTCAAATCAAAGAATTAAGCTCACTATGAAGTCCAGTCATAATCCTCCTTGGAATCCCTGACCTATCCCAACAACCACTATAAATAAGGGGTGTTGGACGAAAATCACATAGCATACACACATAAAATTTCCGTCATCTCCTTTGTAGTGTGCTTAGGTGATTTTTATCCCACACCCCGGTTATTAAGCTTAGATATTTATTGCCTACACAATATTCAAGTTGTAGGAGAGAATAAGTTAGAAGATCCTAAGGTAGAATTATTTTGGAGAAGTTGTGGGAGTTGCAAGCCATCTACTACACTAGTCGGCAAGAAAATTTTGCACATAAAGTAGTCATTTGATCTCTAAAAGCATACCTAGAGATCTGTTTTTATTTTCTACTGTCTGTCTAAATGTGTTCTAAGTAGATTAATATAGATTGTATGAATTAAATCTAGATATCATCCTATGAGATTCTTGGCAATATAAGATTTTTTTTAATTGAACCGCAACAAGTCCAACAAAGAATGTTAACAGTGTCGCTTGGCCCGTTTATGATACTATTGTGCAGCTTGTAGAGCCTGGTGCCAATCTCCTAGATTCTTCCTCTTCTGCGATTCTCAAGGTAAGGTACTCTGATAGTGGTAATATGCCTATGCCTGAGACTAACTATGACAGAGACAATAATGATTTGGCTGGGAATGATGGTAATCCAGCCAATGATGAACTCACCAGTGAGTATGGTGATATGGCCAAAGATGTTGAAATCGATGAAGATACCAGACAATATGCACCGCTACACCGAAGTACCAGAGGTATCCTTCCTAAAAGATATGCTCCAAAATGAATAGGGACGAAGTCGCGTTACTCCGTAGCAAACATTGTCAGCGGCTACCTCACTGAGATGGCTTGAGCATTCTAGACAGAGTTGTATGAAGAAAAAGAGATCTCTTACTCAGTTGAAGAAGCAATGAAACATAAACATTGGAGGGATGCAATGAAAAAGGATTCGAATGCCCTAAGCAGGAATAACACGTGGGAGAAATGTCTTCTTCCAGAAGGAAAGAGACCAGTATGGTGTCGCTGGGTGTATACTATTAAATGGCGACCTGATAAGTCCATTGAGAGATATAAGGCAAGATTGGTTGCAAAAGGCTATACACAGTGTAGATTATGCAGAAACCTTATCCCTTATTCCAAAGATGAACACTGTAAGGGTTTTACTCTCAGTTGCTGCAAATAAAGATTGGTCGTTGCATCAATTTGATGTAACAAATACATTTCTACATGGAGAGCTTAAGAAGAAGTAGAGGTGTACATAGATGCACCCCAAGATTCTCACACGAGTTTGGCAATGGCTATGTATGCCGATTGAAGAAGACTCTCTATGGTCTGAAGTAGTCACTTAGGGTATGGATTGGGAGGTTTCGTCAAGCCATGTTGGGGTACGAGTTTAAATAGAGCAACTCAGATCATAGTCTATTCCTTAAGAGAAGAGGTGAGTTAGTCACCTGCTTAATCATCTATGTAGATAATATGATTATAACAGGGGATAACACTGAAGAAATCGAGAATCTGATGTGGAACCTTTTCCAAGAGTTTGAAAGGAAAGATCTGTGAGTCCTAAAATACTTTCTCGGGATAGGTGCTGAGAATAAATAAGGGTATTTTTCTGCGCAAGAAGAATTATGTATCGATCTCTCAAGTCAGACAAGACTCTTGGATTGTAAGCCTGTAGATACCCAATCTTATTGAATCATGGACTGAAGATTGTGGAAGGGGCAAGAACAGAAAATTGCGAGAGATACCAACGCCGGGTCGGGAAACTAGTTTTCATGTCTTACACTAGACTAGACATAGCTTATGTAGTTGGAGTATTGAGCCTGTTTATGCACCGGCCACAGAAGGATCACATGGATGATGCCTTGAGGATTATTCGATACTTGAAGAGTACAACTGGATATAGTGTTTTGCTCAAGAAGGGAAAGAATCTTGAGGTTCGTGGATATATGGATGCTAATAGGGCAGGTAACCCAATATATAGAAGGTCTGTTGTCGGGTACAACACCTTCGTTGGAGGAAACTTTATTACCCGGAGGAGTAAAAAGCAAAATGTGGAGGTCTTGTCTAGTGCAGAAGGGAATTTCGTGGGGTGAAAAATGGCCTAATGAAAATCTTGTGGTTGCGAAGATTGCTAACGGAGATTGGTTTTCCTCATTCTTAAAAGCATCATTTACTTTGTGAAAATAAAATATTGATTAGCATTGCAAAGAATTCGGTTCAACATGACAGAACAAAGTACGTGGAGATAGATTGTCATTTTATCAAGGAAAAGATTGAGGGTGGCACTATCAAACTTCTCTATGTTCGATCTGAAGATCAATTGGCGGATATCCTGACAGAGAAGGTGAACTCCAAGAGCCTAAATGAAATTCTTAGCAAGTTGAGTATCAGAAATGTCGCTACTCCACTCAAGAGAGAGTGTCAAACAAAGGAAGAAAGTCATATTAGAAAGAAAGAATCGACTTACAGAAAGAATTAATTTGTAGTCAAAAGTAGAATTTTACTTTCCTTGTATCACTTGTAATAAGCTCTATAAGAGAGATGGAGTTGTATTAACAAAACACCCAATGAACACCTTCATGATTACCATTTGTTAATACCATCAAACGCAGCCCAAATATTTTATGCCATTTTCCTTTCTTTCGGAATTTCTTTTGCACGAGTTAATTGAAAGTTATGTATGATGTGTTTGTGACTTAATAAATACATAACCGACTGAAATGTACAATCTTTCTTTACAAAATAAAAAACAATGTCTTCTTTCTATTTCTATTTGAGCTGTAGAGATGTTTATCATTTTATTTTTAATCGCAACAGTATAATTATGGAGTATTTGATTGGTCAATAATAAGTAATATTAATTTTAAATGATTTGCAGTTTTCTGCAACATCATATTAGATTTACTACAATGATCGATAACGCACACAATATAGGCGTCTTGCTTTAAGTATATACGAATAAAATTTAAAATTTTAATATTTTAAACCCATTAGTGTAAGAAGCAGTTAAAGTATAAATGAAAACAATCTAGAAGATTGGACTATGTACAAAATTATTGATCAACAGGCCACGTTGACAGCTAAAATAGTTCTTCTGTCAAGTTGGTCTTCAACCAATGTTCCTAATATTTAAAATAAACAGGTATTAGACTATCAAATATTCAACTACAATTACACATCACCCACCTAATTTATTAAATTTAATGATGGTAGAAATGTACTTGCTCATTCATCTTAACTAAAAAATGCCACGTTTACCGAAAATGAGAAACAGAAAGTGCTGGGTTATTAATGAATATTTATTGCACGGCTAAAAGTTGAAATATAAAAAAATAAAAAAAATTACATCTCTAAGATTAATAAGTTTTCAGGTCCTAAGACTATTAGTTTAATGAGATTTTCTTGTATTTAAAAGTACCGAGTTACTGATGTTAATCTCCAATAGTTAACTAGAATTTATAATAAATTGGGTTATATTGTAATTGACCAATTAACGCAACGATAAGTAGATGTTATTATCTTTATAGGACCCATTAGGCTTACATCCCTAAGCATAGCTGTTGTTTATACAATTGATAAATACTAATTACCTAACATGACATCATTAATTTATTTGAATGTGAAAGCTTTCATTATTACACAGAAAAATCAAAACACGCATATTAGGGAATCCTCCATTCGGTTGTAAATTGTGATAGTTAAAATTTCCAAAATAATTTCCAGTGATTCTACTTTATGTACATAAGAGGTAAGTCACACAAAGTAGTAGTAAGTACTAGTATATTGTTTTGTCAAGAGCTCACACCCTATACCAATTAGCACCATTTGAATATTTTTTCTATTTAAAAATAGATCTTTTTTATATCTTAATATTTGGATGGGATAACCATATCTTGACAATTTGAAATTGATAAAGTACATTATTAAACCACAAATATATAGGTTAAAAAGAGATCAAAATAGTTGGATCTACACATGCAATTCCTCACTAATGTGAAAATGATTAACAAAACACCACTCTTATAATTAGATAAGTTAATAAGCTTCTTTCATGAAAGTATAAGTTTTCTATATCATTTAGTTTTAAAAGACTAAATTACCATTTCACATGGATGAAAAAGTTGATGATGTCGACATGTCTTTTTTTTTTTTGAATTATTTTCGGTCTCTTTTTTCACAGAAATAGCGAAATATAGATTTGATATCTTAAGAGAGGCTAAAATAAAAAAATACAAAAATTAGATTTCCAATTCAAAAAAGAATACCCAAAACTTCGATTTAAAGAGGCTAAAACCGTCGAAGGCGTTCGTATTTCTAAGACATAAAGAAGGTATGACAAATCATACGATGGTTCCCACGACAACGAGCCACAATGTTTTTCACTTTGGCCACAACCATTGTGGCATTAACAAGTAAACAAAGTTTTTGTTATATCTCATATTTTTAATTAATAATGTATTATTAAGATTTTAAAGATACGAGTATATATTATTCTTTATGTAATTCCGGATTTATCATGGCGAAAATCACTTTATGATTATACAAATTGGTTTATAAAATCAGTATATATTATCATTTATACAATTACAATATTCATAAAACATTTCCAAAATTACACATGTCTACATAAAAGTCTCAAAACCATAATTTGTTCTTAAGTTCATGATTCTTGAAGGTCGTCGTGAGTGACATCGTGGGCTGCCACCGCGACCCATGACAGTGAGCCACGATGGTTATAATGGTCGTAGCCTTAAGAAGTAGACAAAGTTTTTGTTATATCTCACATTTTTTATAAGTAATTCACGTATTATGAATAAACTATGATCAAGTATTTTTAATATATATCATGTCTAATAAGTCATTCAAAGATTACTAGAAGTGGTGTGTATTATTGAGATTTTTAAGATACGAGTATATATTAACATTTGTATAACTTCAGGTCTATTGCGGTAAAAATCACTCTATGATTATACAAATTGGTTTGTTAATGTTTTATTTGTTTAGTAATGCTACATAAATCATCATACTATTCATATAACACCTCCAAAATTACACACATCTACATAAAAGTCACAACACTATAATTTATTTTTAAGGCCACGATGGTTAAAGGTCGTCGCGGGTTACCATCGTGGGCTACCGTGAGTTATGACAGTGAGCTACAATGGTTCTCACGATGGCCACAACCATCGTGACCTTAAGAAGTAGACAAGGTTTTGTTATATCTCACATTTTTAATCAGTAATGTGCGTATTATGAATGGACTATGATACATATTATTTACTTTTCTATTTCACACGTATGGATGACGGGCCACAACCCTAGTACATTCAGTTCATCAGGTCTCGATAGTTAACTAAAAAATTCTTATGGATACGAGCCACGAATAGTGCTTAATGTACTTATCTATGATTGGACCATCATGTTTTTTCTTGTTCGCATCACACACTAGGTTATCCAAGTACATGCACGCGAATGTGATGCAATTGTGGCTATCTATCTACAAAAATTGTTCAATCATTGCCAATTTGATCAGCTTTATCACATCACTTCTCTTCAGTTTGTGGGAATTATTTTGCTAATAATTTGTTCTAGTTAGCAAGTTCGGCATTTCACGAGTAATGCACTTCAATTGGTAGTTGCGGTGGCTCACCACATGCTCATGAATATGCAACAGTAAGTTGTACAACTCAACAATCCATGAGCCGGCACAAAAAAACGCTATGATCTATTAAAATGATATATATTTATATTAATATGTGATATGAAATATTAAAAAATATTTATAAAAATAAAAAATACATACTTACATTATTCCAGTTCGAGCACGACACGTGTACCATGTTGCATAGGCTTCCAGGGATGGTCCAATTCTTCTTCAACACCGATTTTCCCTTCGCTATGCATCCTTCTGTATCATTTAGGTGTAGTGTTCTATACTCTGCATCCATAATCATCTACAACAGTACATTGAAACACAATATAAATAAGATTATCTAAAAAATTATTATAAATTTAATTTAGTAAAACATACATAAGAATTGGACCATATGAGAAGCACGTTAAATGGACCACCACCTCATTTGATCATAGTGTGAGTTAGGGATGTCAGTCCAGCCCGAACTCGTTGGGCTGGCCTAACTAGATTCTGACTCGATTAGTGCGTACCCGATTAGCCCATAACTTGGAACTCGATGGGTTGACCCTAGGTGTAACTATTATATATTCTTCCGCCTTATTTGGCAACTGATTTGACACTTAAATGATAATTTTGATAAATTTATTACTACAAAAAATAAACAAAATTATCCTTCAATTTATATTTAATATATATGAAACATGCTTTGAAATTTAACAAACCATATTTGTGTTTCATTTTAATTTTATAATTCTTAAATTAGGTTTTTTATCATTTCGTGATCTATAATAACCTATGCTTAAGTTAAATCATTCAATAACAAAAGATTTATTCAACGACATTCTTATCTGATGTTATTCTTTTTAGTATTTACTCTAGTAGTATTTAGTCGTATTTGAGTTTAAGTATATATTCCAAAATTCTCTCAATTAAATATTTTACATTCATTAAGAATTGGAGAAATCATCCATCACGTTTAGGAGAACTTGCTAGGAAGGCATGTTAGGAAGGCATATGATGTGCTTAACATTCTTATAATAATGATAGTATAAGAACCTCCATTTTGTATTAGAGCACATATTTGGAACAAACATACCAAAAAATGCAAGCTCTTCTTTGCACACGTAATTGGTTGTATAGATATTTTTTATGGTAAGATTTTATTTTGTTATAAAATTAAAAATTATCAAATTATATTATATTCTAATATTATAACTTTTTAATAGACAGTGAACAGTTTGAAGACTATGAGTTCGAAGTGCATTATCAAGTTGAAGCTTCATCAATATAGAACAACAATGTTATTCAAGTGTTTAGAGTTTGGATTCATTTATGAGACTCTTTGATACTATGAGGAAAAACTATTTTTGAACAATTTATTGTTAATTTTATGTTATGTAATCTTTGACTTTTTATCACGTTTATATATTATAAATATAGAATTCTTAATAATAAAAAATATATAGATTAATTTTTGTCATTTGATTTTAACCCGATTAGCCCGCTGAGCTAGCAAGAAACACGAACATTTAGGGTTAGGGTTGAAAATTTCTAACCCAATAAAATTTCAACCCGACTAGCCTGCACCCGATTAACCCGTAATCCGAGTAGAGCTGACCCGGAACCCGATGGGCTGGCCCGATTGACATCCCTAGTGCGAGTGAAGAGCATGTACAGGTTTGTTGACTGAGTAACAAAAGCTAATGTTAGATTATGATATAAACATAATTTAGTTAAGGATAAATATTCCTAATGAGTTGAACAGTTACCTCGAGAAAATGTTATTTTGCATGTCCTCAACCTCGTTGAAAAACTCTTGAGTCAACTAGTGCCATGTCTCCCCAACAACCACGTAGGCTTCATGAGACATCGTCAGCGGTAGGTATGTCTCTTACATAGGGATTGAAAAAGACCCTAGGATCCAGTCTGCACGTTTGAGAAACATGATTCTCACCAATCTCATTAGACAATATTTCTGCACAAACATCATACTCATCATGCTCGAAATTATAAAACAACGAGTATGCATGAGATCCTGTCACGTATTCATTTGCCTCATGTCTATGAGGTCCCATCACATTTACCACCACTACAAACCTTGGGTTGAGATCAAGAATAAGTGGCTTTATACCATCCATCCAGCGAGATGGATGTGAAGAGGCGGAGCATATCGTCAGGTGGGTGGTCCCATGAGCTTAGACATCAACTTGCCTATGGTAAAAGCCCGAAGCTGAAGAGTGTGTGGGATGAGCCTGTTAGAGAGTCTGTCACTGATCATAAGGATTGAAGTTTCGTGTTTGCTCTACAACATAGGGAAGCGGCTACAGGGGACCATAGAAAACTAGCTGCTATTATTAAATACAAAATATTTATTATTTCAAATTTAGTTAAAATATAACATACTTTTCTGTTGTCATAAAAATTATTGAAATTCGTCCTCATATGTATGGTGGTCCACATCAAACATCTTGACAATCTGATGGTACGACCTCGGTGTCCACAACATTGTCCCATTTCTAGAATTACCTTGTATGACCATAACTACAGACTTTTGGTCCATTAAAGTGGTAATAGAAATCTTTCTAATTCAGTTTTGTTGCCACAATGTCAATGTAATAATGCAACGCTTGATAAATGTACGATCCCCACGGGAATCAATCACAGCCCTCGAAGTCCTCAACTAGTGCTCATGCTCAATCCGCTATCGTGATGTTATCCCGGTGGAGGAGGACATATAATACGCCAGCAAGTTCGTCGTCTTCAAGTAGTCATTTATGTCTTCTCCAACTTGTTTGTCATTCAATTTTTTTCACAAGTCGTTTACAGTTGTACGCTAACTTTTTAAGTGAAGACGCATTTGCGTCATGCGTCTACCACAGAAACGACGTCGTTGCACTTGACGGAAAGGAAGACACATGAGGGGCATGCGTCTTCACCTAAGACGAGACGCATTTGCGTCATGTGTCTTTTCTAGTTATAGAATTAAAAAAAAATCTTCTCATTTTGGAAATTTTTATCTTACTTTCGCCCATAATTAGAAGAAAAAAAAAGCCGAGAGATGCACCGGTCGTGGATGGTGGCTGTGGAGAGTGCAGTTCGTCATGAAAGAAATGCGACGATCGTTGGTGGCGGCAGTGAAAGGTGCAGTAATCATAGATGGTGATGGCGCCTGTTGACGAAACTGTCGGAGAAAGAGATGATCATGGCAAGGGAGACAGATTTTGTGTAGATCAATTTTCCTTTTGTTTTTTTAGGATTTGACAAAATTTTGAAGACTTTGTGGAGACAAACTCCATTATTATATTCATTACAGATAAAAAGTATTCTTCTTTACTTTATCTATTTTTTAAGTAATAGACCATTAAAAAAATATTGTAATCTTTCAATCAAAATGATATAAAAAATTCATAGTTTTATGTAATATAAAATATAACTTTGCTTTTCTCATGGGTGTTATTTTACTCAGCACTTCCTTACTAATTTTAGAATAATTCAGCATTAACAAAATGAACCTTTTCAACACATAACTAGGAAGTATGAGTTTTTGCATGCATGATTCGCAAGTGAAAGAGCATTTGATTTTGTTTCAATGAAAAAATAATATTAAATAAAATTAATATAATTTAGATGAGTAGATCACAAACTAAATGTGCCACATTCACATAGAGCACCATTCCTAGTGGCACCTACATACAATATTATAGTTAATGTGAAAGGAAAACAATAAATAAGTGTCGAATCCTGGCATTATATATATAGGATATATACATTGTGCTTCCACTTCTCTATCTATATGCCGAACTAAAAATCATGCAGTGTCTAAAATACCAATAATGAAGTTCCTATTAAAAAAACAAAAAGAAATAAAAAACAAAAAACAAAAAACAAAAAACAAACCTCCAAAAATCAGCTTGTAAGATTCAGAAAGAAATCAACCACCAAGAAAATATAAACACTTTCTGAATAGAGGATCTTACGAAGCAAGCAATACTGAATGAACTAAAAGAAACATGATCATATTGCAATGCAATCATAAAAAACAAGATAGAAGACTTCTCCAAGGATATGTTTTCTTAGAAACAAATTCTACAGGGAAAATTTATCATTTACAGAAATGCATTGATTATGAGAATACTGATGAGTAGGAGCCAAATCCAATATCACAAAATTGCTAACAAGAGAAGCTTCTAAACTACCTTCTAATAATAGTACAATTCTTATTTTCAACTTTTGGGGTGAAGGTCGAAAAATCAATGGTGAAATGCAAAACTAATGCTAAAGGAAACAAAATAGAATGGCTCAAAAGGTGGGTGGTGATTAATATAAAAAAATTTTGCGGTCATCAAGACCTCTTCACAGAAGCAGTGGCAAAATGTGGATGGTGAATAAAATCGAAGGAAATTTTGAGCGACGGTTCAAGACTTCCTAACCGGCAGAGAAGGTTTAGAGCAACATGGTTATGTTCAGCTACCTGCTCTATCTGGCGAAGCTCCACCAGTCTGTCTGGATCATTAGCAAAACCACCGCGCAGCTCCTTTGCAATCTTTTGTGCGTCTTTGAAGCAGTTATGCATGGATAGAGTCTGGGAAATTATAAGGGTCAAAATTTGTGGAAGAAGATAGTTTAAGGATGTATACAATGACAAATACTTACAGAAAAACAAGTATTAGCTACAGTCTCACTGAAGGAAAAGAAGGACGCGTGATCAGGAAGGCAAGCCTTCTGCAACAGCTCAAAGTGCTGGACAAATCTCTGGAAATTTTGTGAACATCAAGGAACCATCATTGTTTATACTGCTACTATATGAATATAAAAAATGGAGAAAAGTAAATTGTGGAATGCTGCTGACACTGCCCACCTATGGATGCCATTTAATCTCGAAACTAAGGAGTTGAGGGGAGTGGAAGATGAGGTTCTACCAAGAAAGACTCATACAATGATATGTAGTTGCGAAAAAAACAAAGATACAAAAAGGTATGAAATTTGGAAAATTTAAATTAGTCACTTATGGGTATAGTAGCTATTTTCCAACTAACGAACTCAAGCGCAAACAATGGAACAAGTGTAATAAAGATACCTCCTGCTCACTGTTGAAAGGACCCTGACACAAGAAGATCTTGTTTTCGTTCCGTAAGGAAGCAAGCATCTGAAAATTTTGAATGAGAATTAGAGCAATTACTGTGCAATTAATATCATTTTTTTGTAAAGATAAGTCATTCAACTTGGACTAACACACCCTAATGATAAGATGGAGGTTTGCTATATCCAAGTTCTCCAGTACATTGCATTGCCATTTTGAGCAGGTTCAGACTAATTGAAGCAAATATTTAATCTTATCTTTTAAGGTTAAAAGTACAAAATCATAGAGTCCACTGATTAATACGCAAGGGTACCATAGCTCCCTGTAACAATCTAAGAATTAGCGTCAATCTATATACAGTTGATAAGAATAGCATCTAAAAAGTCATCTGTCATCTGATTGAACTAACCACTGTTACTCAAATCCATACCCATTCTAACAGATGTCTAACGCAATCAGGCATAAAAAGAATTGGCTGATCTAATTAACTGGGTTTAGATAACATATCAGACGTACTACAAGAGGATAATTACCATCATAAGACCTTGTGCAACATATATATAGCACTGAAGTAACAGGACCACAGGTGGAACTTGATAGTCTTTGCCAGCATCCTTTACAAAATCCTTCTTTTTTGATTTTCGTCGACCTGCTCATGAAGCAAAAGAGTTGATAAAGCTCATAAGAAACGTGAATATTCCACATTATAATGTGAAAAGCAAAGAAGAAAATCTTTGCATTTACTCACTAGAATCATTGCTCAGCATTATTTTGAGATAAGTTTTCTCGGCTAGCTTGATCAGGATAATATAAATGTACCAATATACCATGCAATATTCATTGGTTGAATATAGCTCTAATTCAAAACCAAGCATAAGGAAACGTAAAGCTATCCAATATGTTTGCTCCTCGACCCAAATGAGGATATGTTTGCAGACCTTTAACAACAAGTCCTGCAAGAAGGGAATAAAAGATTCAAGGACATGCTAGTAGACTCTTAAAAAGCTTACCAAACTACAACAAAGAACGGGCAAGCAGTCATGCAGAAAATTATGTGACGTGATGATCAGAAAATATGCAGATATCTACCTGTTCAACTGAAGTGCTTGCAGCTTCCCCAAACTCCTTTCTAAAAGCTAACTCAAGCTGTTTGAGAAGAATGCAAACACAGATATTGATCAGCCACAAGTATAGGTAATGAAGCTGTGAAGACTGAAGCAGCAGCAACTCTAGTCAACCAAAAACACCAAAGACGGGCCAATATTGTTATATATTCAATTAAATGTCAGGATGTGATGCACCACAGTGGCAGGTTTACAGGAGGGGCGGTCGTCGAGTCATCCTTGACACGTCGAGGCGAGGCGTTACAGCTGAAGGAAGATCAGAGGTTGGCGTTTCAGCACAGGTCGGCAGTTACAGGTCAGCAGTTACAGGAGAAGTGGGGTAAAGGTCATTCAAGGCATTGAAGAAGAGGTGGTGGTTACACACATGATGGGGGACGGATGAACTTCTTGTCATTAACTATCATTGTTTATCATTTCAGTTTGTATGATTAGTAGGACTAAATAAATAGAGAGCCCTGGAGGTTTGAAGGGGTGGTCAACAATTATCTATTATAGTCAGGGCACATTGTAGCCTAGGCCTTCCAACGAAGGAGTCTTATCAAATTATCAAATACATTTTCTCATTCTGAATTTGAATCTCGTTTACAATTACAATCTTCTTTGTTGCTTTCATTCACCAACAATTTGGTGCGGTGAACGTGGACTTCAATGGCAGCATCGACTCGAATGAATGAACGGGTCGAGGGGTTGGAGAAAGCAGTCGAGGAGCTAACCCAACATGTCAACGTCCAGTTCCAAGAACTTTGCGAACTAATTTTAAACCAACGAAGAACCGATGACACCGGGAATCTCAACCACACGGAGAACACGGTCGAAAGCAGGAATGATCCAGGAACCGACCTGCAATTACCACCACAGCAAATGGAGTTACCCACATTTGACGCGAGTGATGCACTCGCCTGGATCGCGAGAGCTGAGCAGTACTTCTTGGTCACCCGAACACCGGTAGAGCAGCGCGTACAGAGAGCGCTCGTGGCCTTGGCTGGTCCCGCAATGGCATAGATCCAAGTATTGCTACGCTGTTCACCACTGATCACGTGGACAGAATTTTCCCGAGAGCTCCAAATAAGATTTGGAACCAGTTCGGCACTAGATGCGTATAAGGCGCTTCGCACCACGACACAAACAAGGACGTTGGAAGAATATATTGCAGCTTTCGAGAGTCGCCTGGCTCAACTGCCGGAACTAACCGATCGGCAGTACTTGGGATTTTTTCTCGGCGGTTAAGGCCCCGACTCAGGATGCAAATCAAAGACCCTAGCATTGCGAGTTACTCAGATGCGATCCAAATGGCAAAAATGATCGGACTTTTTGGAAACCCCAACAACATATGTGCCTCGTCCTTCCGATTTTCCCAACCGCGGCCTCCCGCGGGTTCCAAACAAGGAGCGACGGCCGCGCCACTGCGTAACAATCTGGCACCACCAGATAATGGGACCCCGAGTTGAAGCCCCCGTCCGATCTGAAGTATGTCCAACGAGGAATATCGCAAGCATATCGCGGCGGGAACATGTTTCATATGTGGCCTCAAGTTCGAGCCAATGCATCGTTGTCCACATAGAATGTCACAGGTGTTGGTTGGTGGCGATGAGGAGGGAGACGATGTATACTGTGATGCTCTCGTGGGGGAAGGAGTTGAGACGACGGATCAAAGCAATGTTACCCACCAAATTGAGATGTGAACTTACCTTCAACGGGATTGATGGGGTCCACACAATGAAATTGCACGGTCAAGTGGGGACTAGTCGAGTTAGAATAATGATTGAATGATTGATAGCGGTGCTAGTCACTGCTTTATCACAGAAGTGGCGGCCCGAGCGCTAGAATTAGAGGTGGCCTCCATCGTGATTTTTTCCGTCGTTCTCAGGGATGGATCTCGCTTGCAAGCGAGTGGCAAATGCTCAAAAGTGCCTCTGACTTTCGGTCCTCACAGATTCTATATCACATGCTACGTTTTTCCCTTGAATAATGCAGACATCATATTGGGCTTGTCGTGGATGTCCCAATTAGGAGATATCAAAGCTAATTAGCGCAAACTGGAAATGACGTTCGTTTGGGAGGAACGCGAAGTAACATTGGGTGGGGATCCTTCATTATGTCGCCGAGAGCGCATGTCTCACGACTTGCGTTCCCTCGAAGGAGCCGATGAATGTTGGCTATTATGGAGCTTAGAGACCGAACGAGCGGCACCGCTGCATCCCGCCAATCCACACCAACATGAAGAGTTGAAGCGCCTATTTGGGGAATATCCATCACTCACCAACGCAGCTACACGGCTGCCCCCACATCGGCAGGTCGATCATTGGATAAACTTGCATCCCGGCTCTTACCCAGTATCTGTAAGGCCTATCGATACAGTCATATGTAGAAAGACGAAATGGAGCGTTTGGTCGCGGAAATGTTAGGTGCCCGGATAATACGTCCAAGTACTAGTCCATTCTCTAGTCCGGTCTTGTTGGTTTGAAAGAATGATGGCTCATGGAGGTTTTGTGTTGATGATCGAGAGCTGAATAAACGAACAATACCTAACAAGTACCCAATTCCGATTATCCAAGAGTTACTCGATGAACTTTATGGGGCGCGGTGGTTCAGTAAATTGGATCTTAAAGTGGGGTATCATCAAATCAGAGTAGCGAAGTCGGATGTGCACAAAACCACTTTTTGTACATATTCGGGGCATTATGAGTTTCTGGTGATGCCATTCGGATTAATGAACGCTCCGGCAACGTTCCAAAGTCTCATGAACAATCTGCTTCGACCCTATCTTCGTAAGTACATGTTGGTATTCTTTGATGACATTTTGGTGTACAGCTACATGGGAGGAACACATAGTCCACTTTCGTGAAGTTTTCAGGGCGTTGAGCAATCACATGCTTGTAATCAATCCAAAAAAGTGCATAATGGGACAAGAAGAGGTGGAATACTTGGGGCACTTGGTGTCAAAGGGAGGAGTTCGAATGGATCCTAAGAAGGTCGAGGCAGTGAACCAATGGTCAATGCCTAAAAACACGCGCGCAATGTTGGGATTTCTTGGCCTTACGGGATACTACCGGCGATTCATTCGCAATTATGGGCAGATTGCTGCACCATTCACATCTCTACTCAAAAAAGAATTGGTCACTAAATGGAGTGGACGAGCGAATAAGAGAAAGCGTTTGTGAAACCGAAGGATGCACTAACTTCGGCGCTGTACTTAGAATGCCCAATTTCTTGCAAGACTTCATCATTGAATGCGACGCGTCGGGCCAAGGTGTGGGGGTCGTGTTGATGCAAGAGAGGCGGGCGGTGGCGTATTTCAGCCAGCAATTGACGGGGCGAGCGCTTGCACGATCGTGTACGAGAGAGAATTGACGACGTTGGTGCTCGCCGTTCAACATTGGCGGTCATACTTAATGGGGCGGAGGTTTGTCGTGCGTACCAATCAAAAGAGCCTTAAGCAGCTCGTTACACAACCACTACTTACGGCGGCTCAACAGAATTGGGCTATAAAACTCTTGAGGTACGATTTTAGTGTTGAATATAAGGAAGGCAATCAAGGGCAGCCGATGCATTATCCCGTCGAGATGAAGTTGTGAAGTTGACAACTACTACTAAGCCAAAGTGGATAGAGTGGGAGTTGTTGAAAGTGCAAGTTGCGCAAGATCCTAAGCTGTCGAGCATCCAAAAGGCGTTGGAGAAAGGGGAGACAACCGCAAAGTACTATTATTTGGCACAAGGAGTCTTATTCTATAAGGGCCGCCTAGCTATACCGTTGGACTCCAATTGGACCACAAAGCTGATGAGCGAGTTCAATATCACCCCAGAGAGAGCACATGTGGGGACGTATTGGACGTATCGAAGGCTAGCAACGAGCGTGCATTGGATCGGCATGATGCAGCACATAACTAAGTTCGTGGCTACGTGCGCAATTTGTCAACGTCATAAGTACGATGCGAAATCTCTGGCGGGGTTACTCGTACCTTTGCCGATACCAACTAAAGTTTGGGAGGCCGTGAGTATGGATTACGTCGCGGAACTGCCTCGAGCTCAAGGGTTCCACTACATAGTAGTGGTGGTCGATCAATTGACTAAATACGGGCACTTCGTTGGGTTGAAAAGGCCGTTCACTGCTAAGACAGTGGCCGAGAATTTCGCAAAAGAAGTGGTGAGGCTACATGGGATACCGGTGTCAATTGTGTCCGATCGAGGTCCGATATTTCTAAGTTCCTTTTGGTGCGAGCTCTTTCGAGCATCAGGTACGACGCTTAAGATTAGTTCATCATACCATCCAGAGACAGACGGCCAAACGAAGGTTCTAAATTGATGCTTAGAAACATATTTGCGATGTTTTTCGTCGGAGCATCCGAGGCAATGGTACAAATGGCTTGGGTGGGCAAAATTTCATTATAATACAAGTTATCAATATGTTGCTCACATCACGGCATTCGAGATTGTGCATGGGCGTCCCCACCAACATTACAGCGCTACCTTCCGGGAAAGAGACTGGTGCAATCAGTTTTAGATACCCTTAAGACAAGGGATGAGATTCTTCTTCAACTCCGTTTTCACCTTGAGCGAGCTCAACAAAGAATGGTGAAAGAGGCGAACAAAAACCGGATGTTCAGTTTACTATCGGTGACTCGGTGTATTTGAAATACCGTCCTTTTCGGCAATCAACATTATTTAAGCCAGAGGCTCGTAAGTTGGCACCTCGTTTTTACGGGCCGTTCAAAGTTGTGGGGCGGCGGAGAATCTTGTGGGGAGGCGGAGTGTAGTACGAGATAGAGGTAGGATTCCACAAGTCTTGATTCGATGGAGTGGGAGGCCAATGGAGGAGGCAACGTGGATGGATGAGGCGGATGTTGTGGGGCAATTTCCTTTTAGCCTTGAGGACAAGGCTAGTTCGGTTGGGCGGCCACTTGATGCGCCACAGTGGCAGGTTTAGGGGAGGGGCGGTCGTCGAGTCATCCTTGACACGTCAGGGCGAGGCGTTACGGCTGAAGGAAGATCAGAGGTTGGCATTTCAGCACAGGTCGGCGGTTACAGGTCGGCAGTTACAAGAGAAGTGGGGTAAAGGTCATTCATGGCATTGAAGAAGAGGTGGTGGTTACACACATGATAGGGGACGGATGAGCTTCTCGTCATTAACTATCATTGTTTATCATTTCTTGCATGATTAGTAGGACTAAATAAATAGAGAGCCCTGGAGGTTTGAAGGAGTTGTCAACAATTATCTATTATAGTAAGGGTACATTGTAGCCTAGGCCTTCCAACGAAGGAGTCTTATCAAATTATCAATACATTTTCTCATTCTGAATTTGAATCTCGTTTACAATTACAATCTTCTTCGTTGCTTTCATTCTCCAACAAATGAACTGCGGAATTGAGCATAACAACTCTTCCGCAACTGTTATGCGAACGAAGCTAGTGAATCAGGAAACCGAGTTTCAACTATAACATGGATAAATTTAAGATCTTCAAATAATAAGATTTATAAGGAAACTAGTGCTACTACCGGAGACAAACTAAGTTTGCTAAATTGAAGTGAAGAGATACAAGCCAAATTAACATCAATAGTCATTATTCTCATATGCTACTTTAAATGCATAAAAGGTTATGTTTCACTAACTCCACGGATGATCGAATTCACAGCATAAATTGCTCTCGTCAGATAAGACCGGTTAAAGTGAAGGAGAGGAACAACCAAAAGAAGCAAATCAGTAAGTAGACTTTCAGTTGTTGGTTGAACCAGGATCCTTGAGTTCTGCCAATGTTGGTTATCTTGTCCAAACCATAAGGCTAAATATCAATGCTATGATGCTCAGGATCTTTAAAGGGAATTACCTGTGCGTACCAGATCCTTTGGTGGACAAGTGGAAACTCGTGTTATATGATTTTTTTAATTCGCTACTTGCAACATGAAAGTTTGTTTCTTCATTTAGTGTGAGTCTAAGAGAAGACTTGAGTTACTGAATAGGTAGTGAGTAAATGCATCTATAATTGGTCATTTAAAATTTATATGAAGCACAGGGACACCCCCAAGGCTCCAATACCCGTTCCGGGGGCGTCACGGAGACGAATATGCGGAAATATGCCGAAAATTTGTCCCCGGGGATGTTGCCCCCCTCTTTTATTAAAAAAATAATAGAGTCAAATATGTTTGACCCATCAAAAATTACGTTCAAGGAGAAGAGCTGCTGATTTTGATTTGAAGGGTCATTCGATAACGGAATTTGAAGGGTTATTTGAAAAGCTTTTTGAATAGGGCAGGGCATGTAAAAGGTTTTTTTGCAGATTTTCTGACATAGGAATTTGAAAAAAGAAAAAAGAAAAGAGAAAAGAGAAAAGGAAGTTGAAAGGTTTTTGAAAAAGGACATTGTCCTATTGTGCCCCAGCAGCGCCCGAGCCGCCCCAATGCGCCCCACGTATATCGGTCACCCGGCCACCTTGGGGCGATTCCAGCGTGTCCTTTGCGCCCCGCGCCCCTAACAACACTATTTGCCCCCGTTCGGGTTCACTACCGCCACCATCCACTAGGTTCGCGCTGTCAGTTTAAGTTCGCAGCAGCCAAGTTCTTCTATTTCTTCTCTAAATAGTAATTGGCTATGAATTCTAATTCTAGTTCTACACCTATCTCTATTGCATCACCTTCAATTGTTGACTTTTGAAAACCACTATGGAAATGTAAAGAGGCTTGAAAATGTAGGAGGTGGTGGTGGGGGAGTTGATTGGGAATGCAATTTTTGTGGAATGAGGAAAACAAGTACTTACACTCGAGTTATGAATCACTTGTTAAAGTTGCATAAAGGTATTGCACCTTGCCCAAAAGTAACTCGAGATGAATGAAATGCTCAAACTGTTCCCATTGCCACCCGACCCACCCTGGATGCTTTCAAATGAACTCTATGTTTATAGTGGACCAGGTTATGACTCGGAAAAGAAAGGAAAGTGAAAGTAGCTCATCGACTCTTGTAGAGGCTTTCAATGTTCAATGTCACTTGGTGAGATAAGATTGATTAGATACTTTAATTTGCACTCCTTTAGATATGCTTCAAGCTTGTGACACTATTAGCTGTGTCTTAACTACGTCTACAACATGTGGGATTCAATAACCGAAAAGGTGAAGAACACAATACACAAGCATGAAAGACTTCATCCAGAGGAGTGAAGTAGCTTCTATGATGTGGTTCATACGATCTTAGTAAGTCGTTGGAACAAAAACAACACCCCTCTTCCAGTGTTGTTAGGAGCGCGGGGCGCACCGGGGCGATTCGGTAAATATCCGGGGCGCGGGGCGACGGGGCGCGCGCCCACGAATCGGAGCGCCCTATGTGTAGAAAGGGCCGAAGATTGAGAAGAACTAGAGAATAAGAAGGCTTGGAATTTTCTGGATAATATAAGAAAAAATGAAGGAGGAATAATTAATTGAGTAGAGAAGAAGGAATCTTGAGAAGAGGAGAGAGAAGAAGGAATCTTGAGAAGAGGAGAGAGAAGAATAAAGGATTATTTGAAAAGTTTTTTGAAAAGAGTGAAAGATCTTGGGAAGAGGCCAGAAAAGAGCTGCTTATCAATTGAATCTGACATTGAGTTTAAAAAATAAATAAAAAAATAAAAAAAAAAGAGAGAAAAGGAAGTTGAAAGGTTGTAAGGGCTAAAACCTTGCCCTGCACGCCCCCTGCAGCGCCCCCGCAGCGCCCCGCGCGCCTCAAGCGCGCCCCACGTATGTCGCTCGCCCCAACCGCCCCGGGGCGATTCCGCCAGCGCCTGGGGCGACCTAACAACACTGCCCTCTTCATTGCTTGGCTCACTCTTTCAATTTGAGATATTATAGTCACCAATGGCTTAATGAAGACTCCTTTGAGTTGCTGAAAGCAACACCCCTCTTCATTGCTTGGCTCACTCTCTCAATGTGAGATATTATGGTCACCAATGGCTTAATGAAGACTCCTCAGAGTTGGTCCACATAGGAATATTGAAGTTGCTAGAGAAAGAATAATCAAATGCTTGAATAAAAATTTTCCAAGCATGTCTCAAAGTCAAAGAAGGGTCGTGACACATGAGTTTGCTAACTTGTCTAGCATGACGGTAGATGTTGCTGATTTTAACTCAATTGAGCATTATGGATCCCGAGATATATTTATCTTTTTTATTTATATATCTATCATTGTTGTTAAAAGCGCCCTGGGCGCACGAGGAGAGGCCGGAATTGCCCCAAGGTGGCTGGGGCGAGCCAGTTACAGGGGCGCGGCTGGGGCGAGGTTGGCACCCTCCTTTATAGTTTGATCCTCCAAATACTCATTAATGTGTGCTTTTACTCCATTTTCGCCACTAATGTGTTTACATTGGGACTCCAATACTCATTTATACCTCTGCATTTGTACCTATGCATTTGTACCTATGCATTTATACCTCTGCATTTATACATATGCGTTTATACCGATATATTTATACCCATATATACCTATTTATACCTCTACATTTATACCCATTTATGTGCGCCCCATCACCCCAGCACCGCGTGCCCCGGATTTTTGTCTAATTGCCCCGTGCCCCTAATTTTAGTATAGATGTGTATCCTAATTTTAGACCTTTTTAGCCATACATATTTAAAAGTTGAAGTTGGATTCCTAGATATGTACCTGTATTGGACACCTGTGCTTGAGTCCAAGCAACATACATCTAAAACTACATGCTATGGCTAAAATTTCAGTATTCAGTTTGTGGATATTAGACTTTACATGTCACATAGGAAATCAGTTAGAGGAGCCAGTCACCTCAGATAACCTAGGTTTTGACTTCCTATATGGAGATGTATGGATGGATATAGCCTTAACAATGAATTGCTGACTTATATCTAGCCCATTTTGCATTTATGTTTTCAATTTAATAACCATCACCCAAAACATAGCAAGGGTAGAAAAAAGTACATTGGAACAAGGACCAAGTTTACCTAATATGAATTGACTGCTCCTTTGCAGCTCGGAGGTTTGAATCTTCTGGAGGAAGTAACTTGCACAAAGCCAGTGCTTCCTCAAAGTTGCCTGAAGCTGTTAGTTGTACAATCTGGGTGGTAAGAAAGAAAGAAAGAAGTCATTGATGAAGTGATTGGATTGGATTTCTACTGAGCTTAAGCTTTTATGTTAAAAAGTTTTCACACTAATCATCAACTTCTAAGGCTATGCTTTCTATCTCCTAAGAGTACTCCGATTGATGCTTTATCCCATGCCTTATTTTATTTGGGACAAAAAAAAAACGAATAAGTGATCAGGATATCAAAAGTTACTATTTCTTGTAAGATCAGGAAATAATCACTGCATATACTTCTGGTAGCATTCAGTTAATGCTCATACGACTTTACTTTATATAGTAGCTTTGGATGATACATCACCTCAGACGACAGCAAATGCAGTAATCATAAATTCACATATCAACTATCAGTCTTAAGATATAAAAATGGAACGATTGAGGAAGTTAATAGCCATGATACATGGGTGAACTCACTCGTATTGAACAGGCCATGGATTTTTAGAGAGGAAATACCTGTGCCCCAATAGCAACAGGAAAGAAGCCATAAATAGAACTCTCTAATGCAACAACTATAACATGGGTGCTCTGGAGGATCCGACGAACATTGCGGAGAACAATGGTCTGGATCAGTGGATAAGGATCACGAAGGGACCGTATCTACATCCAAAACATTAGGAATTTAGGAATGCAAATATTTTAGAAATCTTTAATCCAATTGATCTATTGAAAAAGGATAGAAGTATATAGTCATTAATAGTAAAGTGTAAAGATACCTCAACATGTCTTGGTAGGAGACCTACTGCATATGGCTTTTCAACAACAACTGCTGCAGGAGCCTCCGACCAGCAAATCCTGCCTTCCTGAAGAAGTTTTCCATTTTGGTCGACAAACACTCCAATATTATCCTGAAGAACATTGAAGCAACTGATTTTGTTATGTTCTGAAGAAGGATGCCAAAGAGCATTATTTTTTAAAAGGTGCGTGAAATAAATTAAGTTACCATGCTAAAATGATAGCAATCTAATTCACTGAAACATATAGAATAATGTATTAGAATTGGGCGCATCTTCCCCTTAAAAAGGCCTTATAATGGAAGAGGATACTCCAAACTAATATATTAGTGGGATAGAAAGGGTGGCTTCAAAACCCCCCCCCCCCCCTCGCGCATGTAGGCCAGTATGACTCATCGGCTACTACAAACGTGAACAAACAAACCCACATCACATACCATATTACAATTAGACCCTTCATCCCCTTGAAAGGCCTTCTAAGGGGCGAGGGTACTCCAAACATTTATGTAGAGAAAGCATAAAAGAAAGACATGATATATACTAACCCTAAATTTAAGATATATACTAAATTACTAATAAAGATAAATATAAGGAAACTCTTTAACAGAATGTATAAAGTTCATTCATTCATCTAATTTAAGATGAAACAATGAAAATTTGGCAGTAGCAAAAGACCTCTATCCATGTGTTACACCTAGATTAAGGTAGAATAACTCTACAGTCACATATTAACTAGTATCGTGATTCGTGAATTCCCAGCCAATTTTGTAAAAGAAGTTTCGAGGTTGCAGATAAAATTCCCCTTTATCAAATGAAATATAGAAAGACAGCAAATGTATCATGCCAGGTAAGATAGGGATGAAGTAGTTTCAGCTCCACTAATTGTATACATACAATTGAGGCCATAATAATGACCTCTGTCTTACTCGCAACATATGCTGATCAAATTTGCTTCTGCTTCTTCCTCTTAGAAAGAATTATTATTTCACCACAAAAGTCTAAACAACATAATCACCAACTTCTGGAAATGGAAGATGAGGAAGAAAAAATATCACCAACTTATACAGTTCCATTTATGAAATGCCTAATATTGTCAGTAAATTGATGAGTGCCTAATCTTCTCAGCACACTTCCAGAGTTCCACCCCATACTCGACAATAGTTTATTCAGAAAGTAAAATAAAGATAAGATAAACCTATCATGACCAGGGGAATCCTAGTGATGGCAGCAACAAAGTTACCACCACTACAAGAATAGGTGAATATATCATGACTTCACATGGTATAACATATGACAGTGCTCGCTCATCTGCTAAACCTTCAGCTTTGACTATCAAATTGAATAAACATTTAGCATCCCACACAATAAGTTGAACATTCTAGTAACATGAATTAATCATATATACCACTGACAAAAATAAAATGTATTACCTTCCCTAGAAGAAGCTCTCCTGATGGAAGAGACACAACTAAAGGCGGAGCAATCCTTCCAGAGGGGAACACCTCAGACAATGCACCATTTGTGGAATTTAATATTACATACTCTCTTCGGATCCCCAAACATATATTTTCACCACACCATGACATTGATTTGATTGCATCAGGAACACCAAATTCTTTTACCTCTACGAAGCCCCGTCCCCCTGCAGAAGCAACAAAACTAATGAAATCATAGTTCTGTCCAGAAGAACCATAAATTTAAAATACTTGGCAAAAATACTAGCAAAGATGTAAACTTGACCTTGGGGAGAAAATGATAGATGGGAACAATAATGAAGTTAATAATTTATTCATTAGCCATGAAAAAAGATGGGACAGCATCCATTCAATCAGATACTAACATCCAAATCTGTGAAGAACAGTCCAGAACGCACTAGAAATTATGAAGAGCGCAGGGATTCATTTAAGAGATCAAATCATACAAAACTTAATTTCATTGTTCTGCTGATTTATGTGGTCACCGTCAAGTAAATGTGACAAAGCATCATCATAATTCTAAACCCAGTAAACCATTTAGTAAAAGCTACCGTCTTCATATTGGATACAGTAGTACTTGAAATCCAATGAGGCTTCCAATTTCACCAAATGTAATTGTACTAGCTTCGCCCCCCACCCCGGTCAACCCATAAGCTAAACCTAAATAGATACTGAAAATAAGGACATACTTCACAATAAACCATAAGGACTGGCTGAATGTCGTTACAGTAATTATTATATACCATCGTGTCTGAAGATGCAAACCCTCTTCTGCCGCGCAAAGCACAGAAATCCGCGCCTTTCATCCCAAGAATAGGCGTTGGCGCCCTTGGCTTTCGTGATCACGGCCAGAGTCTCCAAATTGGGCAGCCGATGAAAGGCGATCGACTCCGAGAGCGAGAGGAGGAGCTCCCGCGACCTGAGGACCTCCATCGCCAGCATCGGCTTCTTAGAGAATCCATTGATCGTCCGCTCGAGGACATAAGGCTCTTTCTTCAGCTCCGGGTACTGTAAATAGAAATCGGAGGAGGGCGGCGGAGATCGGGGGTCGCCGGCGGAGGACTCCGGGCAGTAAATGCGGAGGGAGCCGTCTGAGCAAGATAGGAGGAGGTTGTGACCGTAGGATTCGACGGCGTCGATTTTGGCGGCGGAGTTATGGAGGAGCTGGAAGGAATCATAAGCGCTATGCACCATCTTTTAATTGGATTATCAGGACAAGAGAACAAGTTTTGCAGGAAATAGAAGTAGAAATCCGAAGGATACGACGTCGTTGGCTATTCTTGGTTAGCCATGATTGGTTAATAGTGACTCAATGTGGAGAGTCCCGCGCTTTTTAACTTTCTTCATTGCACAATTCTGCCTTCACTATAGGGACAAATATCTGCTCACTCATTTCAACCAGGTGCAACTAGGGGTGAGCATTCGGTTTTTAGTTCGATTTTTTGTTCAAAACCGAATCAAATCAAATCGAAAAAATCGAAAAAAATTTAAAATTAAAACCGAACCGAACCGAATTACTCTAAAAATCGAAATCCGAACTATGAAAACCGATTCGAACTGAAAAAACCGAAATTTCGTAACATTATCCGAAAAACCGAAAATTCAAAAATCCAAAAAATGTTGTATATATATAATATATATATAGGTATATTTGTGTAAAAATATAAATATATGCATATATTAAATATATATATATATATATGTATAAATATATATACATATATTTAGTTATTATTATATTAATAATATATATATAATATTAAATATAAATTTGGTTTTTCGTTTTTTTTCGGTTTATAATATATCTGAACCGAACCGAACCGAAAAACCGAAATTTGTGAAAAACCAAAACAAAACCGAACCGAAATTCGAAAAAAAAACGAACCAAATTTTAAATTTCGGATATTCAGATTTCGGATATTTTGCTCACCACTAGGTCCAATCCTAGAATCCAGCCATATTTCGGCCTCTAAGCTCAATTCGCACTCTGCTCCTAATTGTCAGGACACCACCCCTGAATTCAGTCAGGTCTCAGCTCATCACTCTCAATTCTTGAATTCAGACAGGTGTTGAATACTGTTAAGTCCCATAAGTACCTCTCTAAATGACACTTTACTAACTTGAGCGTCGGAGCGTCTTTCCGAGGGAACTCTCCCGACTTTATTTTGCAGGCCTTTACAATGAAGCTTAAAGACCCGCATCCACAGGGTTCAGGTTTATCCCCAACTCTATCTGAAATCGATGTGAATCTTCAACCATGATCTAATAGAAATTTCAAAAAAAAAATCAAATTTCCCTCTAAACAATCATGCAAAACTATTTTATCCCACTTCTCTAAAGCAATTGCGAGGTTTTCTAGGGCACGCCGGTTTCTATTGAAGTTTTGTGAAAGATTTCGCAAAATTTACACAACTCATGGCGCGTCTATTGCAAAATGATGTGGAATGGAATTTTGATAAAGAGTGCAAAGAGGCCTTCGAAACCCTGAAACACAACTTTGTCACAACACCTATAATCCGACCATCATATTGGGGCATATTCTTCGAAGTCGAGTGTGGTGCAAGTGGGCATGTTGTGGGAGCAGTTCTTAGTCAAAAGAGAGGCAATGAGAACCATGTTATATATTATGCCTCAAAGACATTCAATAAGACTTATTGCAACTACAACACAATTGAAAAGGAGCTAGTGGTCATGGTCTTCGTCTTGGAAATTTTTTGATCCTGTCTGGTCGGAGACAAGGCGATTGTCTCTGATGACCAGAACACTCTTAGGTATCTTATAACTAATAAGAAATCAAAACTAAGGCTGATCAGGTGGAGTTTGTTGATCCAAGAGTTTGACAGACATAAGTGGATCATAAAATCTGGTGGCAGATCATTTAAGTCGAATCATCCAAGGAGAAGATATAGTGCCCATTTCAAAAATATTTCTGGATGATTATCTCTATCTTGCTCGATGCGATGGAATAGGAAAACCATGGTATTGTGAACTACAAAGCTACTGGGGAATTGCCCATAGGCATGACCACCTATCAGAGAAACAAAGTCAAGACAGAGAGTCGAGCCTTCGCATGGGATGAACCCTATTAATGGAAGAAATGTCCGAACCAAGTTTGAAGAGCATTTATTCCGGAATGGGAAGCTAAATTGATCCCCGACCATTGTCATGGTCTATAATGTGGAGGACACTTTGGGCACATGAGGACGACCACGAAGCAATGGCGGATATAGGTGGGGTCGGATGGGATCGACCAACCCCGCCGTCGGCTTATGAGTATCGGAAAATTTCATTAAATTCATTTTTTCGAACTGTTGTCAACCCCACATGTGGCCACACCACCCCAAATTATACGTGTTATGAGGGAAATTTGGTAGCATAACAAGTAAAGATATGCGAGTACTACCGTGGAAGGCAAAACTAAGAAGGAAAAGACATACATAAATTGCACGTCGACCCCACGATGAACGTTTCCTGGATCCGTCATTGCATGAAGTTGTTCCTACTTCCTTATAATGAATAATAAAATTAACGTCTTTGTATTATGGAGGATTGAGGCATTTCAAATCAGTTAGTTCAAAACTAAAAATTCATTTTATTGAGATATATTACAAACCTTTGAAATCAAAATTTTGACAAATTTAACTGCATTTAAAATCATTATCATGTTCCCATGCACAAAAATATGGGGGATGAAGAAGCAACCCCAAATAACTTGCAGTCCCATAAGAAAAACTATCTTGTCATAACTTGCACTTCAAACAAACAAGCTAACTATTTTGGCGTCCAGTAAGAGCGATAGTAGCAAACACCATCATGTAAAGAAACCTTGAATTTCTTCTAGTGTTCTTCCTTTGGTTTCAGGGACCCACAAGGCCACAAATGCTACTGTAAAGGCTGATACAGAGGCATAAAAGACGAACGTCCCTGTAAAATTATGACAAACTGGATGCTTAGACACAGGCATACATGCATATACATATACATCCTCCATTGCATATATACTGATGTATTTTCTTTTTTGGATTGTCCCATACAATACTTGTACTCAAAAGAAATGTATCAATATATATGGTATGGAGGGAGTAGTATATGTGTGCATATAGATATGTAAAGAGAGAGAACCTCCACTGCTCCAGGTTAAGAGTAAGTTAGCAGTCATGGTAACCACTGATGCTGAGAACCAATTTGCTAATGTTGCTACACTGCCAGCAAGGCTTTTAATGCTTACAGGAAGAATCTGCATCAATGAAGTGAAAGACTTGTGAATTTTTAATGCAGGTTACTTTTGGTGTAACCCATAGCATACAACACTTGCAACAGCACCTTAGGACATCCTTAAAAGAATGTGGGTAAGAATTATGTAAGAAATAAAAATGATAGCTTTTTTTATTCGATTTCTTTCTTTTACGGTTAATTGTTTATAGCCTCAATTTCAAATTATTTTTCATATAGTCTAAACTTTGAGAGATTGTTTAATTATAGCCAGCAATATAAATAGTGTCAAGTTTGCGGCTAATTTATGCTCATTTTAACATAAATAGTGTCAAGTTTGCGGCTAATTTATGATCGTTTCATAACAAGATTCGTTTGATTGATGTCCAGGCTTTGTCAGCTATGCTAAGATGGAGAATGGGCTTTCTCGGCTATGTTAAGATGGATAACGGCTACTGTCATATCTACAGCAAAATTCATCCGTATTACTCAACCAAAATTGTCGAGTAATACATCAAAATCTTCATTTTGATATGGCCGACAGAGCCATACATCAAATCGAACGAATCTTATTATAAAACAATCGAAAATTAGCTGCAAACTTAACATTATTTTTTCATTGTTGGATATAGTTAAATATTTTTTCAAAGTTCATGCTATACAAAAAAAGAAAAACCACAGAAACAACATGCCCACATCAAATTGACAATGAAAAGTTCTGCAAAGTTTCCATTTTCATACCTCAGACATTATAACCCACGGTACAGCTCCAAGTCCTACAGAAAAACCAATCACCATAATCTGAAAATTAAAACATAATAGTTAATGAAGTGGAACTGCCATAAGAATGTCTGTCATCTGTAGGATATTACAGCATACCAAAAGTCCAACCAATGCCAATACTTGCATGATAGAATGAGACTTTTCAGGTAAAATCTCCTGTTTAATCAGCAAAACAAAAGATCATCTCAAAGGGTCAGGATACTGAGAAATCTAATAAAAAAGAAGTACACCAAAGTATATTGAACTGCAATAAGTAAAACTTATACTTGACCTAAGAATTTGGATAGAAAATAAAGAATTGTGTCATGAAAAAGTACAGGCCTGTAAATAGAACATAGTTGCAACGAGGAGGCTGCTGGCAGTCATTAACGAGGAGGATACCTGCACAAAAGAACAGAGCTGTTTACATATTTACAGTTAGCGAATAGCAGAACCAAAACAAAGTAACAGTAAGCGTACTATAAGAAGAATCCTGCGACCCGCTTTGTCTACAAAAGCTGTGGATATCCCAGTAACAATGACCTTCAAAAAACGATAGGATCTAAACTTAGCTTGATTTTCATTTCATTATAAAGAATATCTTAATATTCCATTTACCTGAATAGCCCCAATCCCACATGTTGCTGCTTTACCAGATGAAATCCCTGTTTAATTATGAAAAGAAGATTTAAGCTTTGGTTCAAATTTGAAAGTATGGACTGCAAACTGATGATACACAAATGCTTTCGTTCCTCCTAACAGGTTAACTAAGATATTTACATTTTAGGCACAGTCCTGGAAATAACTTTACCGTGGGGCTGAGCGTGACACCCTTGAAGTTGTACGTGAGGTGCAAGAGGAATAAGAGGCTGGAATTAATTAATTCCCTAGTAGACTTTAGTTGTTATTGGATTAATTATTATTAAGGCCCATTGCATGGCCTGAGTCCTAGAGAGTTTGCATGAGTTTAATAGTTATTGTCCAAATTAGACTTTTATCTTAGGATTAATTCCATTGCACCTTGTGAGCTAGAGGTGGGTTGTGTTCTTCAGTAATCCAATTATTCAATTTCTACTAAATCAACTCTATCAAGCAATGTAAGCCTCGAGAATGAATAACATAATAGAGTGCCCAAGTATAAACCGATCTAGATACAAAAGATACAGATCAATTTTATTTGCTCAAAAAGAATTATGCCACAAAACAAGGATTGAATGGATTTATATCTTGAAGCCTCACCTGCAGATTGAAATATGCTACTCGAATAGAAAAGAACGCCATTAATACCGCTTAGTTGCTGGAGTACAAGAAGTCCAATTCCCACCTACAGGAAAGCCAATGGATTTAATGAAGCCACAGGGCAGGAGCAAGAAGAAACAAAAATCTTGTATGTATGGAAAGAAATCTTCTTAAGATAATCCAGAGTACCATCAAGGGATACCAATAGCGTCTTCTCTTGAGCTCTGAAAACCGAATGGCAGTTCTCTTAGTTGAAGAAGCCACAGATTTCTTGACAAAACACAGTGAGTTAACAGAATTACACGAAATACTCTCTTGTGAACAAATGCCAAAAAAGGGTAGCATACCTTAATTTCATTTAACTCAATTGTGATATCTGTTTCAAATCCTCGTAAAACTTGTAGAGAAGTTTCAGAATCTTCGTGTAGGCCCATTTTGGCCTAGATTTTAAACACAATTGTATTGAATGATTTAACATGAATCTGAAGCATGATAAAGGTCTCAAGCTTGTATCTCATACCAACCAACGGGGCGATTCGGGAATGAAAAACAGACCAGGTATCAAGATTGTGCATGGCAGAATTCCTGGACATGAAATTATCAAATTAATGCATATCTAGAAGTGATAACATTTCCAAGGGTCGAGCAGATTGGGCTGTAACTATATATAAAAGGAGCTATTTCACAAACTTTAGCTTTATCTATGTAAAGCATAACTCATACCCCTGCTCTCCTCAGTAAGTGTGGTACAATGGTATCATTCTCACAGGATCAATTCAATATAGTCTTAGTCAGGAATGGGACGAAGTAGGACATAGGAGAGGATTTCCAATAATGTATGTGCTAATTTTGATACTGATAAGAGGTCAGAAAGGATGTGCAAAATACATGCTAAACTACATAAGTCATTGTAAAGTTATCCTATAAGTTCCATGAGCAAGGAGAAAGATATTCTTCATTTAGTGAGTTGGCTATATCCGCCAGACAATACATTACGAAGCATATAGAATCAACAAAACTAATTGACAAAGAAAGTGCAGTGCACATAATCTTGATGAGTTTACTTTATTGGAAACAACTGAAATAATTATACTAGATTGAAAACAAGATCGTATTGAAAGCCCCCAAAAAATGAATTATAATTTGCAGAGACTTGCTTGACATTTTTAAGGCAATGGAATTGTTACCAAGACAAATTGATTCTCTTCAGTTTCAAGATAAGAATGCTTATATTCCATGCAACTGAAGTTCTGTAAAAACAGCTACTAGTATACATATATTGCCACACTTGTCTAAGTGGCAAAGGAAATTAATTGTGTGCCAGTAGGAAGTGCTCATTTCTGAGAAATATTTTACTTGAAGGTACAAGGACAAAGAAAGTCTTAAAACATCTACCCGTTAAGCACTACAAATAACAGTTTTTTGTATAGTAGCATTACTGAATTGCCTCTCATAATAGCACCAATTTATACGTATTACTCACCTAAAACAGCGAGAACTCTCCATGGTAGAAAAAGGCCCAAAAGATACACCAGCATTATTCCAATTGTTACTGAAAGCTAAATGACAGTAGCTAATTCGATTAAAGTATCCATGCTCCACATTCCAAATCAAAGGCAAAAACTGAAACTAATGCAGGAGTAAGTTAACCTGGTTTACACATCCAAGCGTTCCTCTCAGGTTTTGAGGTGCTATCTCTGCTATATATACTGGCACCTTGCACATTCAAACAGGAGAAATACCAACCTTTCATCGACTTCAACAATATTCGAATTATCTTAACTATACAACCGGAATTACCGTGTAGGAGATTATGCCCACGCCAAACCCTGCCAGCAGCCTTCCCATAAATAAGAATGATGAATCCTATAACAGTATATCAAAAAATTTATACTATCAAGTATCAGCACTTGATGAATTACACGTCGACTAACATTCATTTCCAATCCCATTACAAAATGCCAAAATCAAATTTTAAAACTCACTTTTGCAAATGAAATAGCAAGCCAACCAATGATGTTTGGAATCGAAGCAATCATCAGTGACTGCACTTGAGATGCCAAAAATCAATTACAAGATAATTAACGGTCAATAACAATAGAGAATCAACAGCTCTATACCAGCCAAAACAAGGCATACCCCTTTTCTTCCAATATATTCTGCGATTTGGCCACTTGCTATTGCACCAACCATTGCTCCAACATTTGCTAACGAACCAAATGCCGAAAACTTTCCAAATAATTTCAGAAATGAAAGAAGAAGAAAAGTTCATATGTCATTTCCAAATTATTAACATGAAAAAATAGGTTATTTGCATGTAGATACAAGAACTTTCAACATTTTTTTATTTTATTCCCGAACTTGTTTTCTAAATCCGTTTTTAAAATCCAAATACACGAACTTAGTGCTCCTCCGATATTTCCCCCAATGAGCATTCGATCAAATTTCGATCGAAATACACAAACTTAGTACTCTTTTAATCCAAATACATATGTTCGTCCTTAGCGTGGGGTGTTACACGTTAGCACTACTTAGACAAAAATATGCCATGTGAAAGCCAGATTGGTTTTAATTTGATCAGAATCGCTCATCAGGAAAAACATAAGAAGAAAGCTGGTGTGTATTTGGATTAAAAAAAGGGCAAAATATCAGAAAATACTGAAATTTCAAATTTCGTGTATTTATAGAGGAAATAACCCAGAAAGTGATATCAGAAATTCATGAATAATCGCTAGAAGCCTAGAAGCATTATACCTCAGAAATAGTGAGGCCAAGATCAGTAATGATCTCGGATTGCGTAGGATTTGAATATCCGCACTGTAGCAAACAATCACGCAAACGAAACACAAATCACCAAAATGAGTCGACATAAGAGTGAAAAAGAAAAAGAAAATAAAACTGAGGCAATCAAAGTAGTAATCGATCACTAACGGTATAACCAAATTGGATGGGGCCGAGGGCGACGATTAAGACGCAGAGATAGACTGAGATAGATTCACGCAGGATATTGGCGGAGGAGCTCATCATGCTGGACTGTCGGAGGCCCGCCATCCGGTACCAGCTGCCAGTGTGCAATAGGGGCTTCCGCAGCCCATCCTCGGCCACCTCGTTGCTCATTCCCGATGACGAGTTGCTCATTCCCGATGACGACTATGACTTTTTTCGCGCCGATAGCGAAAGATGAGAATTTTGTTTTCTTGATTCTTCTGGTGGTGGTGGTGAAATGGAGAGACGATGGGGACTGAGTGAAGGCTTCATGCAATGGTGGTTGAATGCTATGCTAGGTGGAGCAAGCATGGCGGCAATTATGGTGGTGGATCGTCGCCACGTTTCACCTCTGGGTTGTTTGGCCATCTTATAAGATTCATATTGACTAGTTATTTACGGTAACCATGACTAAATTAATCTATGGCAAGGTCAATATATAAAAGAATGTAATGTTAACAAATAACAGTGTAATTAAATGTGAATCTATCAATTAACAATATTTTAATCTAATACTTTATCCGTCCATCGTAAAATGTCCCATTTTGTTAAAAATGAACTCAATAAAATTTTCGATTTCATTTTTACTATTTTTTGTAAATGGATATCACACTCCACTAACTCATTACACTCACGTTTCATTATAAAACTAATATATAAAAATAGAACTGATATTTCACTCACTTTTTCCACTCACTTTCATTCACATTTATTAACAAATTCAAACAATTTCTTAAAACCTGCGCCGAATCTAAATGGGACAATTTATGCATATTTATTAATAAAGTCAAACAATTTCTTAAAGCATGTGCCGAATCCAAATGAGACAATTTATGGTGGACGGAGAGTTTTTGTTTATAGCGTGTCTTTCTTTTGCTCAATGTTGAGGATTTAATACTAAGATATTTGGAAATACAATTAAAAAACATAGCTTAGCAATTTGAAAATAAAATAAATTATGTTAACATGTACCAGATATTGGGAGTAAATAAGAATCATTATTGATCCTCTTTAAAAGAATGAAAAAAAAAACATGTACCAGATATTATAAATTATCAACATTAGTTTATCACTACTAAAATTACAAATATTTGTTAGTACATAACATATATTCGTCTCCCAATGCTCTCTGCTCTCAAATACCGTGTTTATATATAAATACATTAAGTCTGTTATGGAAATAATTTTTAAGTAGTGTTACTCAACCTTATTATCACACCTGAACTTAATCAGACTGCAGAGTTTAGTACGATACCTCCTTAAGGGGATAACAACAACATAAACTAGATACAATTACCTAATACAGATAACAAAATATTATATACGAGCTGCTGTCACCCAAAATACATAGTACTCAAGTTAATATTTAACTCTTACCATAGTAAGTCAAACCGGCACACAAACACGTATATACACTTGAAACCTTATTAAGTTTTAGGTTTACGTCAAGTCTTTGAGATCTTGTTTTTCACTTAGGCCAAACAAAAGAACACATTTCACTACGATTCATCAATACGTGAAGACGTATCGATATAGACAAATAGCCAAGACAAGCTATTTCCATCTATATTGCAGCCTAGACGATTCGTCAAGTTATCTCAGCTGTGATACATGTTTATATCCCACAAGGTTAATCCAATCAAATGGTCTTATATGATCTACACAAAACACACCATTTGATCTATTTATTCATGAAATAAATGGATATATACATATGCAATTAGTGAACAACTCAGATAGGAGATATATAGCGGAAACAAGGAAAATTGTGTACAAAGCAAAGTTTCACTTTTGGATATTTTCCCCCAAATTATGGGTTGTTTGGCTCGTATGTTAAGCATGTTATGATAAGTAAATTAGAGTTATTCATCTGTTTGGTATCCAACATACAAAAAATTGCAGCATGTGTTAAAGTAACCAGGTCCGCCTCGGTTTGCGCGCTACTCACTATTTTGGCATGATGTGGGTTGATTAGTGTAACCCACAAAATTGGAGAAATAACTAATCATACATTCTATTAGGGATGTCAATTTAGCCCGAAATCCGTGGGTTGACCCGATTAACCCGACAACTTGACAGGGTTAGGGTTGAAAAATCACAATCCGAAAAAAATCTCAACCGAATGACCCTAAACCAAATAGCCCGCAACCCGATAGGGTTGGCCCGAAGATAACCTGAACCCATAGGGTCAATCTGAAAATTAGAGAGTTCTCGTTATTTAGTTTTCAAACTTAATTAATTTATTATTTTTCCAACTTTTGAAAGTTAGTATAATAAGATTT
>JAYDZE010327488.1:0-18173 GCA_034509125.1 Monilaria moniliformis | reverse complement strand
CGCATGAAGCTCATGCGTCTCCAGCTAACGTCGTCGTTCCGCTTAAGTGGGAGACGCATTCGCCGAATGCGTCTTCAAGAATTTCCCCATATTATTATGTATGGAGTAGAAATTACGTGCAGACTTGCGAATTATGACCCTTTATTATTCTTATATACTGGTACGTAGCTAACAAGCAATTCTTGTTGTCCAACCCAATAATGTAATTATAATTTCGAATTTAGGAATCGGAAACAAAATCTCTATTTTTATATGCATTTATTATTTGGTTTTGCATAATCACTATTTTCTATACTTGTGATAGCAAAACTCACCCAATATTAAAATAAAAAATATTGATTTGACTGTAAATTAGCTTAGCTACTGTTCTTTAAAGTTTTCTTTTTTTGTTCAATAAAATATATATTAGGGCAGTTTAAAATCTGAAATATTTATATTACTGATTACTTTCCGGTTGATTATAATTTATTAAAATAATAAATTAATGCTTCTAATCATATCCTTATAACGTATAATATATATTTTGTAATACTATTTAGTTGGATGGAGAAGGTGGGTCCTGAGAGTGGACACTTGGGGTCCTCTATTCAATTTTTTTTGTATCCTGCTTGTGTTCCATTGCTATTTCTTTTTTTTCTTCAATTTCATTCCTTGTGTTTAGTTTATTTTTATAAATTATTAATTATGATTCATTATATCCAAGTAGGGTTTGTGATTAATTTTAATATTTAATTTACAATTCTATTTAATATCTTATTATTAAGAATAATTATTTCATAATTTGGATGTATACGAAAGGTAAGTTGGGATGCTTAACTTGCTTAATGAATAATGAATATAAAATATTTGGAATTAATGCCAAAGAAAAAGATATTATTTTTAGTGAAAGTAGGGAATTAATGCCAAAGACAAATATATTCTTTTAGTGAAAATACGGTGAACAATACCATTTTGATAAAAGTATGAGTCTTTTATCCTCATCCATAAAAGTACGAGTTTTCTATACCATTATGCTTTAAAGAACGAAATTAATATGGCCGAAAAACTTTCTAAAGCTGACATGGCTCGTTTTTTGCCTTTAATTTAAATTATTTTCGATCTTCTTCTGCATAATACAACCGAAAACTAAAAAACTAGAATTAAGAGAATCAATCCTAAACTTTGAACTCACAATACTGCATTCAATTTTCATGTAATAGGATGATTGTTCATGCATTTAAAACTTAAAATCTCAATCAACTCAACTCCATTAAATGTATACTCGCGATATACCATTAACATAAACTTACATGAAATTCATAAAGAGATCTTAAACTTCTTTAAAAACTCACAACAAAAAGAATCGACGGTGCTTTTTCGAAAAAAAAAAAGTTTAAATTTGGAAGGGAACATAGTAGGTGGCTGCATTCGTGTTTCTACGACTTAAAGAAGGTATACAAAATGATCGCAACGTCGCAAAATTTTATTTTTTTGAACTATACTAGCTCATATCGTGGCATCCAATTGTGTTTTAAAGCCTACGATTGTGGGCTACGATAGTTACAACGATCATGGGCCACGATAGTTGCAACAATCGTGGGCACGATAGTAGCCCATGATCATTTCCATGTCAGAATATCCATGTCATGCGGGTTATACAAGATAAAATTCCAAGGCTAATTATGACTAGGGCTGATTAATCGGTCGGTTCGGTTATTAACCGAACCGAATTGTCGGTTAACCGATTAATTTTTTTATAATATTAAGAACCGAAACCGAAACCGATATAGAGTCAGTTAGGACACTAACCGATCGGTTATTACCGATCGGTTAGTCGGTTAACCGTTCACAACCGAATAAAAAAAATTTAAACAAAATTTAAACTAAATTACTCACATTTAGACTTTTAAAAAGCTCATTAAACATGTCATTTATAAGGGCACCCGCTTTTAGCAAGGCACCCACACTTTGAGCAACATAGTGACTTGCACTCTCCTTTTATAAGAGCTCTCTCCCTCTGCCCATCTACTCTCCAGTCGATGTGGGATGGGAGAGAGTCTCTTACTTAAAAAAAAAAAAATTTCTCACATGATGCTGCCACCAGCATTCGAACCCGGGACGTCTGTTCAGAGATTAAGCGCTCCATACCAACTGAGCTACGGGCGCACTTAGAGTAACAAGTAGTATTAAATATATTATTGTCTGAATCGGTCTTACTTAAAAAAAAAAAATTCACATGTTGCTGCCACCAGCATTCGAACCCGGGACATCTGTGTTTAAGATTGAGCGCTCCATACCAACTGAGCTACGGGAGCACTTTGTTTAAGTAACAAGTAGTATTAAATATATTATTGTTTGAATCATTTTGTTGCCACCAGCATTCGAACCCAGGATCTCCATGTTAGAGATTGAGCGCTCCATCTACCAACTGAGCTACAGGTGCATTTTGTTTAAGTAACAAGTATTATTAAATATATTATTTTCTGAATCGGTTTTTTTCAATTTTTCGGTTATAACCGATAACCGAACTTTTCCTTACACACTAACCGGAACCGAACCGAAATTGAAAATATCGGTTATCGGTTAACCGATAACCGACCTTATTCGGTTCGGTTATCGGTTAACCGATAACCGATTAACCGAATTATCACCCCTAGTCGGATGGCCGTGGAATTCACACTTGCTAATCTAGTTACTGCCAAAGGGAGAATAATTTAGGCATAGTTTACTTTCTAATTCCTTCTCTAGTTTACTTTTAAACCCACCAACTCCAATTAAATTAGGTTAAAATAATATAATTTTACTTGCTTTTAGACATTTATTGTGCTTAAAAATTCTTTTCTTTTTTTTGGATTGAGCCACTAATAATAGGACGGAGGAAATATTTATTGAAAGAGTGTTTTGTGCAATGAAATTTGTTAGAACCAATCTGCAAAATATGATAAGAGATGATTGATGAAACGCCAATTTGGTGATACATAATCAAAGGTCCATCTTCGCTATTGTTTTAATGAATGTTTTTTGAAACATTTTCAATACATGGATACTCGTAGAAGTCACTTGTCGCGGTCAATAGACGCGCGATAGTGTTGCTTGAATTGTAATATATTATTTATTTTATTACCAAACAATATATTGAAATATTAGATTTAATTTTTAATCGTTTCATTCCGCCCCCTCCATTTTCAGGTTGTAGATCTGTCACTGCTACTAGTATGAATATTTTGTAAACGACTCAAAATTATCTCATTAGAAATAGTAGCAGACATTTCTCTCCCGATGTATACCATCAAGATATCGTTCAACTAGTCACCTCCAATCTTATTTCGCAGCTCTGACTTGATAAATTTCATTGCAGAAAACACTCATTTAACAGATATTGCTAAAGGTAAAAGAAAGACCAATTTAATCAACAAATAAACCAATGGAAAAATCTTATCTTTCATCATTTCAACCAACTTCTTTCAAAGACTTCTCAAATTTTCAACACTAGAGAAACATATATCCCTTCTTGCATTACTCACAAAAATTTAAAGTTATTGTGGTAAAATCATAAGCTTTATGGATGAGAAGTCTTGTGAATAAAGAGTGACAAGATGAACAAGTTTATCAACATTGAAATTAGAGAAACGATTTCTTGGATTAGAAAATGTCACACAATCAAGCAAGTTTGTGTTGGACCCCAAAAAACAATACCTCATTTCTTGAATAATTGAGTCAACAACCTAATTGTGAACACAAACCTAAATTAAGTTACGAGTCAATTTAAATTTTTTAATAAATAAGAAAGTAAATTCTCAAATTACATGGCAAAAAATTTCAACACGATAATAATGATAGTTTGTGATATTTATGTCATCTCTCTTCATACGAATCTGTCTTGGGACAATGTCATTGATGTTAGTAACATCAATTTAATTTGTCCGACAAAAAGCTTCCACTTCTTGCAAGAAATCATCACATCCAGATTCTCGAAATGTTCTCAAGTTTTCTTTCACGCCCACTATTAGATCTATTGCATTCAAAGTATTTTGATCTCTATTTTGCAGGCACAAGATAATAGGTCAATCATACCCCACAAATGTTTCATCTACATCATAATAAACACAAATCATAACTTTCCATCTTTCGAAGCAAATCCTTACATGTCCCACTTTGTTTTGGATCAACTACATCATTGAATAAGTTTTCAAGTACATTGACTATTGAGGGCCACAAAGATGCAAGACGAACTATAGTTGTATAATGAGATCCCCATCACGTGTCACCCGATCTATGCAAAGAAGTTTCTTGATTTGCCTTGCATACCGCCACATATGCTAATTGAAGTTGATGGGAAAAACAATGAACATACCATGCATATGAATTTTATTTTAAAATAAGTTCTTTCATCCATTAAGTTCACCTCTTATATTCGAAGTTCTATCTTATCCATAACCTCTCAATCTTGACAAAAATAATCTCAACTTATAAAATGCAAGGTCAATTGCAATTTTCATTCATATTGATGAAGTCTTTTTAACATGAACAAAGATAAAAATCTTTATATTATCTCTCCGTTCTTGTTCGCATATCTAATAACAATAGTCATTTGCTCATTCCCTGAGCAATCTCGAGACTCATCAACCATTATGGAAAATAACCAATCTCCAAATACACCGAATATTTCAAGTATGATTTCAACCGTACACGCATTAACTATTTCCTTCTTAATTGATGGAGCAATCATTTTATTATTTTTTGGATCATTTTTTCAATACAACTTGACCAACTTCATCACTCTTTAAACTATACCAATATAACATATATAGAAAGTTGTCCATCTTTGTGGATGTTGAGGACTCATCATGTCCTCTAAAAGCCAAACCTTGATTCAAAAGGAAATGAGTAATATCAATAGTCGCAGTCAAGCGAATCTGATATTCCTTCTCTTGTCTTGCACTATCTCTACTAGCAACATAAGTCACACTTTATTTTTTATTTACATAAACTTCATATTCAAATTTAACTTTGTGGTGTGAACTAGTAGTTGACCCAATATTAACTCTAAATCTTTCATTAGCCCCATTTCCAATTAGAGAAATCACCATTAACAAATGTTTCATCTCCAGGTGCCAAATAACCACGCTTGAAAAGAAAACACCAAAAACAATATGCAACATCATTTTACATACTATATTCAAGCAAAACATAGTTTAAACCAAACATCTTTAAAACATCTGTTATCTTTTTGCATTTTCATCTTATTTTTTGGAAAATCACGACCTTTGTTGACAAGGACTTTTAGCTACATATTCTCTACAAATATGATCTCGAATATTCACATCAAAACTATCAATAGGATTTCATAATCCGGGACCGGCAAAAACCTCATTTTCATCAATTTCAACTCCTCTGAAATGCTATCAATTAGCACATTATTTTCCAATCATTGTAGTTCTTGTTCAACACCAGCACTAGAAGAACCGATAGAAACTCAAGATCTTTTCAAAAGAAACTTATCTATTAACCGAAAAATAAATAAAACATTACACATTATAATTAAAGCATTTTAGTAACATGAATATCATAAATAACATCAAAAAATCACCGATTCACCATTATGGAAATAGCATAAGACAAACCCTAAATAACTAAATTTCACATCCAACCAAAATAAAAATAAAAAATCACAATTCACAAACATAATAACAATTCACCATTATGAAATTAGGAACATCACTACATCAGTAGCATAAGCAATCAATTAATCGAAAAAACTACTAATTTTTTTTACAAATTTAATTATTTAATAAGACAATATCAATAATAAAATACTTTTATTTGAGACAATTCGTTGGCTGAAGAATGTCATCGGTAATTGCTAACTTGCCGGCTAAAGAAGATCGTCACCAACTAGTTGGAGTCGTCTCTACCGTTTGGGCTTGGATGGAAATTGGAAACTTTTTTTTTCTTTTCATTGCTCGGACCTCCTTCTCTGTCTCGTTCGCTTTGTTTTTCTATTTTCTCAAATAATAAAATAAGAAACATAAGATGCGTTGTGGGCCGCAGAAAGAGAAAGAATATGGGCTACATAAATAATGAACGAGAAGGTAAAAGAAGGGACATGGGCCCAATTGCCCAAAATCCCAATACAAAAATGTTTTGCAGTTTGCAGAAAGAGAAGGATTGGGGGTAGAGGTAGAGGCGGAGCTGCCGCACCAATGTCGTTGAGTCAGCGATCGATTAATGGAGTTTCCAGTAGCAGTCATGAGTGGACGATAGGATCGTATGACATTCAAGTGGGCAACTAATTTGCACATCTACTTCCAAAATATTATATGGGGTGACTTTAATGAAATTTCTTTAGTTTCAATTTTAATCAAACCTCAAATTGTTTATTCCAAAATTAAAATTATTCTCCATTCATATAAAGTGTTTATTCTAATCTTTCACAAAAAAATTCAAATTCTCATTGATAATTATAATCTTCAAATCACCCGATACCTATAATATCCTTATTGCTTCTTTGAAAAAGTTGGATAACTTGTAGGGATAAATGTCATTTAAATCATAACTTTGCGTTGACTTTTGGTCAATTCCATAACTTTTGAAATCGGTAACTAAAATAATAACTTTTCTTTTTTTCTCAATTGTCCCACGAATCGAAATTTTGGTGAAATTGATGGTGATGTGGCAGCCAGAATTTCGGACGTTGACAAAACGTCCATTCTTCAAAACGATGTCGTCAAGGCTAACTAAAAGGATAAATGCTATTTAAATCATAACTTTTCGGTACTTTCTAATCTATCCCATAACTTGTGGAACTGAATACAAAATCATAACTTTTAAAGTGTTTACGAACTAATTTTTAGGTCTTTTTTCTTAATTTCATTATTTTGTTCGATTTTACGTCGGGTATTTGGGGATTGGGGTATTATTCTTTGAATTGGGTATTTGGGAGATTGGAGTATTCTTCCTCGAATTCGCAGCGATGTGGAAGCCGGCTTCGCGAAACAGCAAAGCGAGTATGAACATCAACCTCAATTCCAAGAAATCATCTGTGAACGTCGACCTCTACTCTCTTGGCGGCGGGATGAGAACCAGCTGCCACCACCACGCCCGCATCTTCTCCGACTTCCAGCGCCGCCGCTTTGCCCTCGAGGTGCTCGGCAAAAACGGCTGATTCGTCAAATGCATCATCCACCACGCTGTGATTTTCCGATTTAAGGCCCGGCGCAACAATATCCTCCGCCGGCGTGATTGGAGAGATAGATAAAGGCAAGGGAGAGGAAGGTTGGGGAGATGGGACCTAGGGGTTGGGTGAGGGAGACTTTTGAAAATAAAAGAGAAAAAGAAAAAAAAACTTTATTTTAATGAAACAACGTCGTTTTGAGCATCACCAAATGACGCCGTTTTGTTTGCCGGATGTTTTGTCCATGTTAGAAATTGCAGTTGTCATATCACCATCGATTTCACCGGAATTTATACGGGTGAGACAATTGAGAAACATCGTAAAAGTTATGGTTTTATTAGCAAGATTTATAAGTTATGAGATTGACCAACACTCAACACAAAGTTATGTTATGATATATATGTCAATTATCTTTTTAAAGTAATGCAAATAAGCTCCTTATCATTAAAATAAATACATGTAACCGCCAAAAAATTTCACCGCGGGATAATTGAGAAAACATGGAAAGTTACTGAGAAAACATGGAAAGTTGTTATTTTATTTTTCGATTTAAAAAATTATGGGATTGACTAGAAATCACCACAAAGTAATGATTTAAATGACAATTATCCCTAACTATACTATAAGTATTTCTCTAATGCCTTTGAAAAAAAAAGAACTTCTTCTATAAACGCGACAATTCCCTAAATTAATAAGGTCCAAAAAACCAGCCCGTGCGAGCGGTCAAGTATTCGTCTCCAACACATCACGAAATTTCATTTCTCCCCAATTTATACACTTCCTAAAACCTAAAATTAAATTTCAATCAGTTTATCGACAAATTTCTTGAATCAACAAGAATTTCTCCGATTCGTTCCGAAGATGTGGGGCCAGCATAAGAATGATATGGAATCGGGCCGCCAGCCGCTCTACCCAATGATGGTGGAGAGCCCGGAGCTCCGGTGGTCGTTCATTCGCAAAATCTATTCGATTCTCAGTATTCAGCTGCTTCTCACCATCGCCGTCGCCGCCGTTGTTGTCACTATCCACCCGATTTCAACTTTCTTTACTACGACTAAGGTCGGGCTGGTGCTCTACATTTTGCTCGTGATCACCCCTTTTATTGGTAGGATCTTCATGTTATTTATTTATTTATGTTCAGTTGAATTGATCGTCTCTTGTGGTTTCGTTGATGGGATTTTGATTTTGTTTGGTTTCTTTGTTTGTGGGATATTTTTTGTAGTCTTGTGCCCGCTATATTCGTATTACCGGAGCCATCCGTTGAATTATATACTGCTCGCACTGTTCACGGTGTCGCTCGCGTTCGCGGTCGGACTCACGTGTTCTTACACCAATGGTAAGCAATTTATTTTACTGTTTTAATTTTCTTTTTGAATTATGATTTAATTTTTGAGGGATTTTTGTGAATTATTGCAGTTCAGCTGTTTGCAAATTTGTCGGGAAGAAATCTACCTGGTTTATAAAAGGAGTTGAATAGCTTATGTGAAAATGAGTTCTGTTGTACTTCAAGGAAATTAAATAATACTTGGAAAGGGGACTGATGTTGGGTTTCTTGAATTAATATTGCTTGAAAGGGAAAGATATGAATTTCAAGCTCAGACCTATTACTTAGCCTACAATCTTCTCTAAGAAAAGTTTAGTAATATGCTGCTAACATTAGGAAAATTGTGGTTGTATTGATGAGAAACTTTGTCTATTTGTAGATATTGACAAAGCAAAGAATGAGAGAGCTGGCAAAATCAGCGAAACATATAACAACTGGCTTAAATATGTACTTAGGATGGTAGAAATTTAGACTCATTCTAGGGCGCTAGGGCGCTGATATAGATATATCTTGTATGATATCCTCTGGTTCGTGGCTATTCTTGTATGATATCCCCTTGTTTGTGGCTATGTGTTTTAGGTTTAAGATTGAAGTTAGATACAGGGCCCAGCCCAGGTGACGGTATTAAGTTTTAACTATATAAAAAATATTAAGCTTTTGGTATTTGATTAGGTGAAAATCTTTAATTAGTCGGATGACTTGTAATAGGTGGGTGTAAATAAGAGGTATTAAATTACTGGATTAGATGAATCATGATTTTATTGACATAGAAGTTACTTTTGAGTAGATCTCTATGCTATGACAGTGCCGAAAAATGGTACTAATTTGTGATAGTAAGAGAATATGTCTCTGGTTTTTGTCATTTATGATTGTCAAGCCAGTCATGGTAGATTACAAAGATAGGCAGCCTAATTTGAAATACTCATACTTTGATGATTGTGTCAATTTCATGGTTTTGCAATTTACATATATGTTGAGCCATGTATACAAATGGTGAATAGAAGTGGAAGTTTCCACCTAGTGTTTGACCTCCATAAATGTTTTAACACAGAGAAAGTTTTCCTTAACCAGGATTATTGAACGCATTTAGCCGCAATGTTTTAATTAAGAATGAACAATTTTACACTCCTAGAATCTGTTTATGTTGTATCTTGAAGGTAAATAAGGGGTGTCACAATTATAGAGACAAGAACCTCCCATGTAGTTGATGTGTTTGGATAAGTATATCTCATATCATACAAATGGTGAATGAAGTGGAAGTTTCCACCTAGTGTTTGACCTCCATAAATGTTATAACATAGAGAAAGTTTTCCTTAGCCAGGATTATTAAATGTATTTAGCCGCAATGTTTTAATTAAGAATGAACAATTTTACACTCCTAGACTCTGTTTATGTTGTATCTTGAAGGTAAATAAGGGGTGTCACAATTATAGAGACAAGAACCTCCCATGTAGTTGACGTGTTTGGATAAGTATATCTCAGATCATATATCTTTTTAAACATGCTTTCATAGATAGTGTGAAAGAATAATATCTATCCAGATATGCTAGGGAATAGGGATATACGAGGAAGTAGGAAATAGAACATGGGATATACGGTATCGCGTAAAGGAAGTTCTCAATAGAATGTTTTGTCATACAAATAATGTAATGCTTTATTGGAACAAATTTTCTTATTTTTGGAACATGTAGCTTATGTACTTCTGCATGTAACCACTTTAAAGATAGAATTGACCGTTGAAAACTTGGTGCATTCCAACACTTGCAGGGAAAGTTATTCTGGAAGCTTTTTGTCTTGACTGCAGTCGTTGTTGTCAGTCTAACTCTCTACACCTTCTGGGCTGCAAAAAAAGGTCATGATTTCAATTTCCTCGGACCTTTCCTGTTCGGAACTATCATCATACTTATGCTGTTTGGAATAATTCAGGTTTGTGGAAGTCATTCTATTCTTCTTCTTGTCTAAAAAATAATTATCATATGGATAAATAATGGATGCTAATTTTGGCCACTTTTATGCTGCAGATATTTTTCCCAATGGGCAAGATAAGCACCATGATCTATGGCTGCCTAGGAGCTATAATATTCTGCGGATACATAGTCTATGACACTGATAATCTGATAAAGCGATATGGGTATGATGAGTATATCTGGGCTTCCATCGCGCTGTACCTAGACGTCATTAATCTCTTCCTATCTCTACTGACCGTGTTCAGAGCTGCAGATTCATAGAAGCTATGTACATGTTTCTCTTATTTTGCTTGTTTACGCAGCTGTCGTATATGTTGGTGTAGTTTGGTACAGAATCTTGAAACTGAGTTGCATTCATTTTATCACAAAAGCTGGGGCTGCTGGCATGTTGGTGCAGTTATGAAAAATTCAATTTTATGTAGTTTGAATCTGTGATGCCATGCAGTCTTTTTGCTAATGCCTGCACAGAGTCTTCCCTCTATAACCTACTGTTTTAGGGTATATGTCTCATTAATCGAAATGTTTTAGAAGTTTAAACATTAATCAATTTCATGTGATTATCTGGTAAAAGATTGTTAAAATTTATGGTACAAACAAGCATGTCATGTAGCGATCAAGGGAATTTACAAATATGGGTATTGTTTTTTGGTTAAAATATTATGAAATACATTGGATGTGTATGAGAAATTCAGAAATGCGAAAATTGATTTAGTCTTGGATGAATCAAAATCGCGTCAACATCAAATCTTTACACTAATTTTGATACGGAACTGATCAACATGGGAAACGAAAATTAAAGTCGTGCACGAATTAAAAATGAGATTCGATGAGAAAAATTGACCCTTCTACTCTCGTAGCATATCATTGAGTAAAATATAATAAAATAAAGCAAAAACAATCTAATTTAACGGGCTAACGCTAGAAGCCCAACCACTCAATCCCTTTATTAGTTTATCTGTTGAATTGTTTATTCAAAACTCAGAAAACTAACTACTAAATGCTGAAAATTGAAATTATTTGCCCCAATAAATCTTGATTTATAACTGAAAATGATATTTCTTTCTTATTTAAAAGTGATGTCCTTCATTGAAGTTTCTCTTTAGTTAGAGGCTTTCGATTCGAATTCTACCTATTTGTTTGGATTTGATATAGTTTGTATTAATTTGATTATTGTGTAAAATTAATGCACCATATTGATAAAGACAAAACTCCTGAAATATTGATTATGTCGTAGTGATGGAGACTCTTGAGGCTGAACAACTAGAAAAACAGAAAGATGTCATGTAATTTATATTTTTTATGGACAAAAATGAAAGATGATGACAGCCATATTGAAAATTATTTTCAAAATTCAAGTGACAATAGGAAAAAGTTAAATATGCAAATATGGAATTTCCAAAAAGTAATAGAAAAACATTGACTTGTTGGATGTGTTGTACATGCCTAGAAACATGAATATATAATGGAAACATCACTTCCCTAAAAGAGCTAACATGAATCACTAACATCATCTCATTTGGACGATTTTGACAAAGGAATCTAATTTGATTGAGAAGCTGAACAAGTGATATGCGCTCTTAATCAATTTGTTTTTGAAATATAGTACAAAAACCATTGACTTTGCCCCTTCAATGTAAAAATATTGAATTATGATTAGTGATTATGCAAAAACTTGCAATTGCATAATGTTATGTCAACTCAATTGATCCTCTTTTCGTAATTTGTGAAATTAGATCAAATTTGAATGTGATTAATCATAAAGCATGTTGTGTTGTTTTTTATCTTCAACTATATATTTGGAGGTATCACGAAACGTGTCTTCCCCTAGTGGAAGCCACATTTTATATGATTGCATACAAAGTTGGCCGTGGAAGCAATTATATCCAACCAAACACTTGGGTCAATTGGGAATATATATCAACAAAAATGCTAGGGCAAAATGATCCTTTGGCAAGGTAATACTGATTATTCCATGCACCTTATATCATATCAATCGATTAACGATTTCTGCTAATTTTTTTCTACATTATATTTGAGCAAAAGCCCTCCTTTGTATCTCTCCGGAACTTGTTGAAAGTTGAATTAAAATATTATGAGAAAATTAGATATCTGTATCAATTTCTAGTGGTTTTCATCATTGCCCTGTCACCCACATTTCAATCCTTATGAATCTAATGGTATATACCTAAACTGGGGCCAACTTAAGAATTTCATACAAAAAGCTAAATGGTAATGGAGAGAAAAGTTTCATATATATCTTTAAGTTGGGGTTTATGTGCTACATTAGTTCGAGAATGTGTACTCCCTTGATTAGTGGGAGGGACCATGTCTCATTTTCCTCTTCATATATCCATCCAATTACAGCCACTTCTTTTAGATTTGCTTCAACGAACCCCATGCTTTTTTTCTTTTTCTTTTTTTGTTTATTCATGTTGCTTATGCTCAAAGGGCTTTCCCCGAAATTTCAAATTTATGTTTCCCACACCAAACCATAGTCCATTTCTTGGCCTCAACTCCCTAGCGCCACAAAACTTGCAATTATATATGGACTAAAATCACTGAGTTCTCGTCTGATCACTTACCACCATAAAATTTTAATTCTTAACTTTTATTTCATTTAATGACCCATATCAATCTTTCCGGGTATTTGAAAATCATAGACCGCGTGAAGTTGATATAACATTGAAAAAAATGACGGAAAAAGGATAGACCGCGTGAAGTTGATATAACATTGATACCTAAGGTTGAAGGAGCCCTTGATATCAAAGATTTTAGACCGATTAGCATGATTGGTATCCTATATAAGATTATCTCCAAAATCCTTGCGAAAAGGGTATCCAAGGTTATTTCGGGCTTAATCGGAGAAACGCAATCCGCTTTTGTCAAGAGTAGACAAATTCTCGATGGAGCATTGATTGCTAATGAAGTGGTTCAGTGGTTAATAAAAAAACAAGCAGCGGGCCACAATCCTTAAGTTGGATTTCCAGAAAGAATATGACACCGTTCGATGGGATTTCTTTGAAGATATCCTTATTAGTATGAGCTTCGGACAGAATTGGACCAAGTGGGTCATGGAATGTGTTCGAACGGCTTCTATGTCAATCCTTGTGAATGGTTCACCCACTTCTGCTTTAACCTACAGAGGGGGTTGAGACAAGGGACCCGATGTCTACTTTCATGTTCTTGTTGGTGGCTGAAATGTTTAGCAAGATTGTCTAGGGCTGCTTAATTGGTCAGATCGGTAGAATTGTCGGTTAACCGACTAATTTTTTTATAAAACTAGGAACCGAAACCTGCACCGATATAGATTCGCTTAGGCTTCTAACCGATCGGTTATAACTGATCGGTTAGTCGGTTAACCGATAAAACCAAAATAAAATAAAGTTTTGAAACTAATTTTAACTATTAGCATGGACAATTTATGTCCATAGGCCATATATCACTAAAGTAAGGCCCAAATGCAAAGGCAAAATGGCTCATACATTTCATAAGAGAAGAAACATAAGGCCCTACTCTTTATAAGAGCCATATTATCCTTCCCTTTCCTTTCCCCACGGCGAGAAAAGGGAGGCGGCCAAGAATCGATCCTGAGACCTCGCGCGAAGCGTGAGCGCAACGCGCCCTTAACCATTGGGCTACATGCTCACTGTTGACATCATAACTAGCAGTAATATATTTATAAATTACTTAGATCTATTTTTTCGGTTATAACCTACCGAATTTTTTTCCCAACTGAAACCGAACCGAAACAAAAATATTCGGTTATCGGTTGACTAATAACCGATCTTAATCAGTTAACCGATAACCGACTAATCGAATAATCACCCCTAGGATTGTCTACAGAGGAAGAAGACTTGGGATTCTTGATGGAATTCCAGTTGGGAGAGAGATCTTCAATTTGTGGATGATACGATTATCTTTGCTCTTGCTGAGGTTAGAGTGCTGGATAATTACAAGAAATTGCTTATATTCTTTGCACTGCTTTCTGGACTTAAGATTAATTACGGGAAGTCCACCCTTATCTCGATAAGATGTGAGTGGGTAGCAGAAGCGGTGAAATGCCTTGAGTGTGAAGTCTCTAATCTACCAATCGACTATCTTGGTATCCCACTCGGAGCTAACCCGCATAAGCTAAAGACGTGGAAGCTAATCATTGACAAAGTTGAGAAAGCATTAGCTCTTTGGAAAGTGAGGGGTCTCTCGAAAGCGGGTAGGTTGGTCCTTATTAAGTCGGTCATTAATAACCTACTGATGTACTATCTTAGCCTGTTTCGGATGTCGAAATCGGTAGCACAATGCATCACACAAATGCAAAGAAGATTCTTCTGAGCTAAAGAGAGAGGTGAAAAATGGGGCAATCTAATTGTGTGGGATACCATTCAGAAGCCGATTGACCAAGGGGACTTGGAGTCGGAGACATATATATCAAGAATGTCGCGCTGCTCTTCAAGTGGTGGTGGAGGTTTGCAGATGAGCAGAGGCTGTTGTGGAAGGAAATTGTACGTTCAAACCACAACACTAAGAACATTGGAGATCTCCTAGTGATAAAAGAAAGTAGTCACTCAAGCATATGGGGGCAGATTATCAACTTTCATAATTTCAGCAAAGAAACTCAAGATGTGGCTAGAAAAGGGATCTGTACGAAGGTGGGAAATGGGGACCAAACAAGGTGTTAAGCGGATGTTTGGACGAGAGAGGAAAGTCTCAAAATTCTCTTTCCCAGATTGTTCACGCTTTCTACAAAAAAAATCTAGTCCAAGAGATGGGAACTTGGGAGAAAAAAAACATGGTCATGGGATTTTAGATGCAGGAGAAATCTTTTTGCCTGGGCAGAGGAACTACTTGAGGAAATTTTCTTAGCCGTGAACCGTAGTATACCGAAAGTAAACACGAGAGATGTGAGGGTGTGGCCTTTTGACAAATCAAATATTTTCTCTGTTTCTAATTTTATCTTGCAGGTTAATCGACAATTGAGCATAGAAGCTCCTAATAGAGGAATCGAGCGGCTTGGATGGACAAATCTCGCCCCTCCACAGGCATAGATTCATGTTTGTTTCTTCCTCATAGGAAGACTCAACACCAAGGATAGGCTGCTCAAGTTTGGCATTTCTGGTATCGACGATGATCGATGTGTCTTTTGCAAGGATGAATTGGAGACCATGGAGCACGTCATTTTCAATTGCACAATATCTAGTAGCCTTTGGTATTATTGTTGTGATAGGTGGAACATATCATTTTGCTTACCAAAACAACCAAGGGCGTGCTTCCTCTCTTGGATGGGAACTCCGTTCCGAAAGTTCGATAAGAAGTTGTGGATATGCATGTTTTATAATATCTCGTGGTCTATTTTGAGCATTAAGAATAAAGTGGTCTTCCACAAATTTGAGCCCCACTGGGAGCTGGAGAAGGAAAGACAGTTTTGGCGCATTCATTCGTGGATCAGAGGCTGCGATTCGAGCTTCCCGCTCTCTTCGACGCAGATAACCGACAACTTGGGTGATATCAAGAGGTGGCAGGGCACACAAATTTAATCAGGGGACAACTGCCTCTGAATGATGTTTATTGATTTCCATTCTGGCTGGTACGCGAGATCTTCTCTCATCTTTACAATGCTGGCTGTCCAAATAAATGTTTTGTGTCAGGTTTGTACTGCTCAACCTGGTTACTGAGTATCTGCCTCTCATTCCACACCTAGGGAGTACGAGTCCTGGAGTCTTTTTCTCCCTGTTGTCTTTTATTTCTGCTGTATTAGATGTCTTCGTTGGCTTGTTTGTCTTTTGTCCATATTTTGCTGCTATTGAGTTTAAACCTTGTTGGTCTGCTAGTTGGCTTGCCGCCTCCTAGTCATGTGGGGGGTTGTCTTTTGAGTGTGGTTTGTTTCCTGCTATATGGGACTTTGCTCGCCCGTTTGGGGCTGATCAGTTTTTATTCATCAAAAAAAAAAAAAAATTTACGAGACTCTTCACGATATATATGATTGAACAAAAACAAAAAACTATTATAAATTTATATTCACTAAAAAAATCGTAATTTGCAGCACATATTAATGATTAGACGAGATCAAGATCTAAATTAATTTGTATGCTTCTTTCTTTCTCTATTCTTAATTGAATTGAGAGCTTAGTACAGACTGTATTTGTAATTTTTTTAGATTCAAATTTCAAAAGTCACTACAAAGTTAAAATTTTGGACTATAATTTAATTAAGAATGAAGAATTAATCAATTCCAAGTCGTTGAGTGATACAATACACGTCATATACAACTTAAAAAAGACTACTATGATACCTATTTTAATAAACCAATACAAGTGGAGAAAACAATCTTAACAATTATGTAGTTTCCAATATCAGATTTGAGTTGGGATAGTGAATTATCATCAAGAAATTGGATATACAGTTTGAGAAGCCAATAACAACAGGTTTTGCGGTTAGAATATTCTTCAATTATTGGAGGTTTGAGGGCTGGCATTGGAGCAAGAAGATACAGTTTCTGTAGCCACCAACAAAGAGGATTCTTCCTGTCCCAACTTTTTCAAACTTTTTGCATAAATGGGGTGCCTGCTTATGGTGCCACCAAAACTAAGGCCTATGTTAGGTCAATACACAAAATAGATTAAGAATTCAACCGCCTTATTCCATTGGTTGGTCCTATGCAATGGGCCCCAACTACGTACGTCATGAGACTTGTTTTGAAAAAAGAAAAAAAAATCATGTTAGATCGTTGGCGGATCAAGATCAATGAATGATTCTGATATTTGAGTCAAACTCCTTTTAAGTGAAATATTTATAATTATAGTTGTGTTTGAATTAAGATATATATTGAAAATCAAGTAAACGCACTGAATCAAATCGGAAATTGAACTGATTTGATTTTTCGAATTTTCGGTATAATTCCATTTTTTCTTCAAAATTTTATTAATTTAATTCAGTTTGATTTTTTTTCAAGTTTGAACAGAACTGAAATCCAAATTATTCAGATGATAAAGTTGAATCTATTAAACTTAAAATTAATAGTGGAATAAACTTTTTATGAATGACGTCTATTTTCTTCTTTTATTTTCAATTTTCTTTGTCGATATATATTACTCTCTTGATGCGAATCAAGAATATCATTCTTTTTCCCTATTAGTCTGATTAATCATATACATAATAAGACACATGTTACTTATTGAATTTATTTAATGATATATTTTATGTTTTAATTTTTTTTTTATTCCTTATATATGCATAAATTTTCATACGTATGATTCTCATTGAATTTAATGGTAAATAAAGACCATATTTCTTACTCTTCTTCTTCGAAAACAATAAAGTTAATTTTATTTAAAGAAAATTAAAATCACCTAAAATACCTCTACCCCCCTCAACTTTGAAAAATTATTTAGAGAAATTATTTCTTGTTTGAAGAAAGGTTTTATTTTGAATTCAACGAGGCAATTTGGTTTTTTCTTTTTCTTTTTCTCTTTTGATTTTGATTTTTGATTTCGTTTAATGTTTATTGTATTGTATTGCTACTCTTTTTCTATTTAATTTACTACTGCTTCAGTACTAGTTGGGCCTAGCTACAACTAGGTTTCTTCTGCTTTAAAAAAAATTCAAAATCTGGATTACAATCTATCAATATGACATGGAATGTCGTTTTTGTTTTTGGTGGAAAATCGAGTAAATTGTGAGAAAAGCCGGTTTTTTAGTAAGTAATGTGTCTTTTATCTTTTGCCTCTCTGGTAAG
>JAYDZE010327377.1:0-18175 GCA_034509125.1 Monilaria moniliformis | reverse complement strand
CATCAATCTCTACGGTTTTTTTAACACATAGACTACGGGTTAAAACCGTAGTCTATGAGCGTATTTCTTGTAGTGTCAGCTAACTCAATGCCTTCCATAATTTGCAACCCATGGTTTAACATAATGAGTGTACTTGCTGGTTTACAATCCAGTGATCATGTCTCATCCAAAAACTCTAGGATAAACTTATTATCTCGCATAAAGATACCTCCTCGTGATTTCAGAATTTTAATCCTGAAGAAAATACTCCAGAGCTCCTAGATCTTTTATCTTAAATTTCTGAAGTAGGTTCTTCTTCAATCTGTCAATCTTTTCGGTGTTGTCTCCTATAATGGTCATATCATCTACATATATGATTAGGTAGGTTACCCTATCCTCTCGCCTATTTATGAATAAAGTATGATCTGAGTTACTCTGCTTAAATTCATACTTCGTTCTTTTTAGGCAACACACTTAACTCTACAATGTTCTTTTTTAGGCAACATACTCGACTCTGCATAACTCACCTGAGAATCCTGGAGATGCTTCCATGTAAACCTCATTTTCCAACTCCCCGTGCAAAAAGGCATTCGTAATGTCAAATTGATGTAGAGGCCAATCTCGGTTTGCAGTAATCGACAAAAAACTCGAATAATATTCATCTTGGTTTCCACCACCAATCATACTTTGTAACTCTCTATTGAGCCATTGGGTCTTCGTTTGATGGGGAAAACCTACCAACATCCAACTGGTTTCTTCCCTTCTGGCAGCATGCTATTCTTCTATGTGTGGTTTCTGGCTAAAGTATCAATCTCCTTTCTTATTGTATCATAGCTTCTTCTACAATATATGGATTTTTTTCTTCTTATTCTTCTTTTTCGTCTTCTAAGAGTGTCACCTCAAAAGCGCACGCCATCTCGAAAAGATGGCCACTAGCGCTTTTCGTAATAGAGTATCATGACTTCTGACTATTTCTCTTACGAGTATATCTCTTCGGAGGAATCCCCATGTTGCTTCTGGGTGGTAACACATACCTCCCAGTATTTCCATCAACCTCTTCCTGATTTTCTCAATCCCCAACCTCTCCAACCTCTTGAGGCTCACTATCATCATTGTTAAACTCAAGTATAAGAATATGATGGTCCTTGGTTTGGACATGTTATCGTTGGGAAACACGCTAGCCCAATCAAAGCTACTTTATTGTTGGGGTTTTAAACATCCCATTGAAGGAATCCCCTTCCCGAGATCTAATAGGTTAATATAAGAAATTATTTTACCAAATTAAATCAACCTACTTTATACTAGAACGCAAGTAAGCATGATTTGCATAGAAAATAAATCCTAAAAATGCTTCTACATGGTTTTCGATTTTTACCTTGTTGAATCTCCAAAGATTGGACGATGGCTTGCTCATTCTCCACGTGAGTTGAATGATTTCAACCTTAGATCTTCTAATAGGTTCCCTAATCCTAGGTTTGAATATTGTGGTGGAACAATACCTATCAAACCTATAGGACTTGAAAGAGAATGAAGAGAACAAAAAACTAGGTTTAAGGCCTAGCAATTTTCGAAAATTATGTAATGTGTGCTAGTGTATTTTCGAAATTTGTAAGCTAGGTTTTGGTTAAGTGATTTCTCTTCATTCATTTCTCCTATATATAGAGTTATAATGGGCCAGATTAGGGATCCAATGAAATTTGGACTGGGCCTCCCTGTTGGGCTTTACTAATTAAATTAAGCCTCAATTTAATATAAGTCCTACAGAATATTAATTTGTACCACTATAGAAATTAATATTGGCTTACCCATCCAAATCCAAATTATATAAAATCTAGGCTTCCTTTAATTAATTTATTTCTCTTGTTTAAGATTCTAATATCCATTAATTAATTTAAATCTGCTGCTAGTTATAATTAGTTAATATCTTTTACCAAGAGTGCTCCAATTTAAAATTCTTCATTTATTATACTTTGTAATAAATTCCAAGTCGGCGGGACTTCTGTATAGTAAAACCTTTTATCGAACTCCTCTTAGGGATATTATCAATCCGGACTCTCCCAGGACACGATTCAGGTACAAACATAGCACAAAACATAGTATATTCAGTTTATGAAGTTGTTGACCAAAAAATCATAATGGCTATGACCCACCGATATTTCTTAATGTATTTGTCACAAATTTTATCATCATGTCTCCGCCGGTTCCCGTCACACGCTAGGTGATCCAAGTACATACACGAGTATGGGCCACAACTAAGGTATCTACCTGCAAAAAAAATTCACTCATTGGCGATTTGATCAACTCCATCTTATCATTTCACCTTTGTTTGTTGGAGCTATTTTTGCCAATAAATTATTTTAGCAAACAAGATCGGCATTCCACGAGTGGTGCACTTCATTTGGTAGTTCAGTAGCTCACCCCATTCTTTTAATTATGCAACAAAAAGACATACAACTCAACAGTTCATGAGTTAATACATACGTGGATACCAACAAAATGGTTTTGGCTAACGCAATAAATCACTATAATCTATTAAAATAGTATATATTAATATAAAATGTAAAAAAAATACTATGAAATATTTATAAATATAAAAATCACATACTTATATTACTCCATGTACCGTTGACCATGTTGGCTAGCCTTTCAAGGATGCGCCAATTCTTGAGCACCGGTTTCTCTTTTGCTTTGCGTCATTCTAGATCTTTTGGGTGCAATTTCCAATACTCTGCACTCATAACCATCTACAACAATACATCGAAACATAATATAAGTAAGATTATTTTATAATAAATACAAATTATTATAAAAGTAATTTAGTAAAATTTACATAAAAGTCTGACATCATGATCATCGTGTCAAATGGACTATTACATCGCTGGATCCTATTGTGAGTGAAGAGCACATACAAATTTGTTGCCTAAGTACCAAAAGCTAATGTTAGATTATGATATATATGATTTAATTAAGGGTAAATATTTGTAATGAGTTGAACAGTTACCTCTGCGGAAAATTTTTTGTGTCTGTCCTCATCCTCGTCAAAAAACATCTGTATTAAATAGTGTCATGTCTCCCTGACCTCCACATACATTTCCTGGCTATTAAGCCTGAATTCCTCATACTACTTCTTCAAGATCAATAGGGGGTCAGGTGACGTGCATGATTCATGAAAGACCATACGATTTAGTCTGTATACTCGAGCAATATGACACTCAACAATCTCCTCAATCAGGACTTTACCACTGTGACCCACTCAATATTTTGGTGTTTTTAGTGATGAAATCTAGAACGTTTTGGTGGTTTTGATTATATTTAGCTACATTTTAGCTTAATTTTCCACCACTTGTTTGTTTGATAAATTTGTTGAGTTATAAATGAAATAAGTGTTGGGGATTGCTATTCCAGTGAAGGAATTCCCTTAATTGCCAATGATCTCATAGGATGATAATTGGAACTAAACACATGTAATTCACACAATCTGCCCTAGAATTCATATAAACAGACAACTATCAAACAGATAAATTTGAGACCCTAGACATGCTTCTAAAGTTAGGATATTAACCTTATTTGCATAGTCTTCTTGTTGATCATTATCAGACGAGGGCTTTCTACTCCCGTCACTCCACCGATCCAATTCGTTCAGCAAACACAATTTCCATCAACAAACTTTGGAGCTCATTTTGACCCTTCAAACGATCTCTATTTCTTCTAATACATCTAATAAGATCTCTTTAAATTCAAGAGAGCTTCACGTGGACATATTACACGCCTCAATTGGGGTTCTGTAGAGGAAGTTATGTCAATTCTATGAAAACTGCCAAAAACTGTTACCTGCGGGAATATGCTTGATTTAATTCCTTTCGACGTCGATTTTCTTCTCGAACATGAATTGATCATTTTCTCTAACATGGATTTAAGATTCATATCTATCGCTAGACATTAATTACTTAGGGTTACGAAAAACCAGCACCCATTGATAAGTCAAAGTAGTGTATAATTAACGTTATATGCTCACTATTACATATATAGATTAAGAAATAAATAATCACCCGAGATTATGTGCTTCATTTACACAGCATCAAAGTCCGTATCTCATTGTAATCCATTTCAATGCTATACCACACCAGTGTTATAGATTGACCAAGATAAACATACGAACTTCGGATCAACACTGAAACCTTTCATAATAGATTGTCCATGTCTATCTAGGTTGTAAACTTGATTTTCTTCTACAAGGAACTGACTGAAAGATCTTCTGCAATTATGGATCTACCATTTAGTCTACAATGTAGAAGGATGACTTGATTGCTCAATTTATGATTATATGCTTAAAAATAAGCATCTATAACCATAAAAGCCAAACCATGTGACAATATTAACTTCTTTTCAATATGTGATAAATAAGGTTTTCAATACAAAGCAGCACAAAGCATGCTTTTTAGTATACAAACCCTTACAATCTGTGCCTAAAATGGTTTTAAAATACAATAGGAGAAAGTATGAAGTCATTTGGATGAATATCTTGTCTCACATGAAAGAAAATATGAATGGGAAGCAAGAAAAGAGTTGTCTCAAACCAGATTTCAACCTCCGATTCAGTTGTTCATGGAAAATGCGTTTGACTGACCCAAACATATTTGTTTTCCATGAAAGTTTTTTCGAAGATAGATCAAGAAGTTGGAAAGGTTTTATCAAAATTTCAGATCAATCCGAGCATGTATGAAGTTTTGGTGATTTTTAGAAACATGTTGCCAGAAAGCCGAGACGCCAAACGGTCCGTTTGGGAAGACATGCTCCCACACGGTCCATTTCCCACTTTTTCTAGGCCGGAAATCAAAGCCCGTGTTCAGAGATGACCCGATTGGGAAGACATGCTTTCCACACGGCTCATTTGCCACTTCAGATAAGCACAAAACGTTTTATTCTTAGCCACTCAAATTCTATCTCTTCTAAGCTTTTTGTGCTTATATAAATGGCATTCATGAATGATTTTGAGAGACAGTCCAACACCATTCGAGCCACAATTTATCATATTTTTTCTTTCTATCATTCATCCATCAACTCAATGCAGAAGTCCTTGCCAAAGCAAAAGGGAATTCGTGAAGCAATCGACGACAAAGCGTAGCTCTACCTTTACACAGGTTCTTTTATCCTTTGTTTAGCTTGTTTTAGGTTCTTATTTTTTTTTTGTTTTTTTTTTTGTTTTTTCCTTTAGTCATGCTTGGCTAAAGCCCTTTTTATTCTAGGGCTAGAAAGTAATCAACACTAGTTTGTTCAACGTTTGGTTTATTATCCAAGAACTGATTTGGTTTTATCTCTCTTGTTCTTAATTCTTTTGTTTGCTTTATCACCGAATAAATGATCTTATTGCGTTAATTTGAGATGCGAGAGATGAGTGTTGATGCATGATCATGGAGTAGGTAACACACTAATCAATAAAATCGAAAGGCTTGAGATTAATTGTTAGAAATCAACCCTAGATGCTTTTAGGAGTTGCAAGCAAAGACCCTAAGTCCTAACTTGTAATCTACTATCTGGGTATCTCGAGAGGGGGTCAAAACTACTTGAGTGATTTTCAATCAAAATTCGAGTCGCAAAGTGGATCATTAATCAAATGCTTGTTTTCATTAATCAAATACTTGTAAACTACTTGTTCTTATTTTCATTTTTATTTCTTTATGCTTTTATTTCTTTCTTTTTACAAGATCCTCTATAATCCAAAGTTATGTGATTTAGATAGTAATAATTGATTGAGGTTATAGTACTAAGAAACGATATAGTCCATGTGGATACGATACTCTTTACTTACTACTTCTATACTACAATTGCACCATTATCTTGCGGTATAATATTAGTAGAAATAAATCTCAGGTCACATTGACATCATACTCATCCTGCTCGAGATTCAACAATGTGTGTGCATGAGGTCCAGCCGTCACACTTATCGCCGCTTCAAACATCATGTTGAGATTAACAGGAACACAAAGTGGCTATAGATTATCCATCCACCGAGATGGACATGTGTTGAGGCGATGGACCTCATCAGGCGAGACTAAAGAGTTGGCCCATGACCCTGGACACCATCTTGCATGTGGTAATAACCCAAAGTTGAACAGTGTGTAGGACAAGCCTGGTGGGGAGTCTGCCAACGATCATGATAATAGAAGTTTAGCATATGATCCATGAAATAAAGCAACGACTAGTGGGGACCATAGAACAATGGCTCCTGGTATTGAGGAAAGGGAGGTTGGGGCTGGTCGTATTGAGGAAAGGGCGACTACTGTTACAGGGCACCGAAGAACAACTGCTCCAAAAAAATATTGTGGCTGCTGCTAAACGAAGGCATGAAAGCCACCATGAGCCCACTCGTGCGAGGAATGATGAGATTGATCCCAGACGATGTCATGCTTAGTGGACCTCCCGTTATCGGATACAGATGCTATCGAACGAAAAGCTTGTTCTACCTCTTGTTTTAAGTGACGACGCTCATGCCTACCCGACACTAATGGAGGCCTCTTCTAATGTGTCCTGGACCACCAGAGTCCAAGGTAGTCGACGATCTTTCCAAAGAACTTTGACATGAACCCCTCGGGTGATGGGTCGGTCAACACCTCCATCATATGGCACTTTATTTCGTCCCATCTGCTATCATTGCCCGCGGCTCTGCAGGGCTCTTTTGTACTTTTTTGGATTTTTATAGCGTTTGAAAATTTTGTGGGACCGTTTCTTTTTTATTAGAATTGACTGTTTGTTTCCATTAAAAAAATGCTTTTATTTAATTTACTCTCTTTCTTTAAATGATGAGCCATTAAAGGAGGATTGTTATTTTTTGAACCAAAATGATATATAAATCTTTTATGAGATATGATATATAACTTCTCTTTTCAGCGATTATGGATGACTTAACTTAGGATGGACATAACTGGTATGTGTATAAGTATCACGCGAAGTCATTTTCTCTGGCGTGCAATGGAGATCTGAAAAATCGTTATCAAACTCAGCGTTCAGACATTGTTTTCATTCTACTCACCTAAAAAAATCAATACCATAACTGATTCTCATATCTCACGGTAATGTGCGGAGTGGAGTTTGACGAAGCAGAATTTCAAGTAAAGGTAGTCTTATACGATTAATCTAATAATGTTAGATTAGTTGCATTGTTCCTGTTTAAATTGTTAGATTAGTTGCATTATTCTTGTTTAAATTCTTAGGCATATTTCAAAGGCGGTAAAGATTTAACATTATGAATTTCATAGATTAGTATGTAGGATTAGACTTCTAGAAGATTCAAACCTTGGATAGTAGATTGTGAAGGTTTAACATCAATTTGTTATGTGTTGTAATCATTACTAGATTTCATCATAGCGATTTTAGCGTTTGACACTCGCAAGTTTGAATTTATGAAAAATTATTCTTTTTGTGTATTTTGTTAATTTTCACTGCATGTTGAATGAAGTGTTTCTAACACTATTTTGTTTATTTTCACTGCATGTTGAATCAAGTGTTTCTAACACTATATCAGACACAACGTTTTGTAGTAATTACACACTAAAATATTACATGCTATTTAAATAAATTATAATAACGTCTAAAATTCAAATGATACTCTTTTTTTTCCAGAAAAAAAGGATTAATAATGGTTCTCAATTATCCCCTTATTGACTCGAATCCCCGATCTATTGGTTGGAGTAGAAGAGTCTTACCAACTAAGCTGCGCTTAATCGTCAAATTCAATTGATACCCATCGAATTACAATTTTGATCTTTCATGCTAATGTTCAATATGTATACTCCTCCAACTCCTCGAAAAGATGCATTGTGTCACATTTAAGCCATGAAAACTACGGATGTAGATGAACATAGCTACTCGAGTCTAAGGAGCCATTTAAGGCTCGACACGAAAAAAGATCATTCATAATGTGATTCGATAGTAAACGAGCCGAGCTCAAACCCAATGGCTCTCAGTTCGTTGGGCTCACAACATGTTCAGATTCATTTCTTTATGAACATATTTGTGAAGTTGCTAATCGAGCCAGTACACGAGCCTTCAGCTGAACCTTCAATAAAGCCTTCAATCGAGTGGGTACACAAGCTCAAACCCAATGGCTCTCGGTTCATTGGGCTCACTAACATGTTTTGAATATCGTTCGAGCTTTACATGAACTTTTACTGAGCTCAAGCTCGAAAACCATTTTTACAAATATCAAACGAGTCAAGCTCGAGCTCAACTACGACACTATCAAGCAGAGCCCCAGCTAAGTAATTAGGTGGCGAGCCAAGTTCGAACAAGAAGACAGAGCTCGAGTCAAGCTCAAGCACAACTTGAACACGTGAATATTTAAACAAGCTAAGCTCGAACTGGCTAGTATTTAGTTTGGCTCGTTCATTTTCAGCCCTACTTAAAAATGATACTTAGCTTGATGAGTATTCAATCCTACAAATTGGAGGATTTACATTTCTAACTTGTATCTTTCTTGGTTGGATTTACATTTATAACTTGTATCTTTCTTGATTCTTCAACCAGTACAAAAACTATAAAACCCATAGTTCTTTCTTTTAAAAAGCATAAAGAAAACATAACATCTTAATTTGATGGATTGTTTTAAAGAACTTATATGAAGAATCTTAGCAAAGCTCAAACAAGTTGGACATTCTTGGATTGAAGCTTTGAGCAATCAAAGTAAGATGTGAGTGGCAAAAGAAGTGGATAACAATCATAATATTGCGATTCAAGAAGAAAAGCACATGAAAGAAAAAGGCCAGCAAATAATCTGCTGAATCTCCCTAGTTACCACTACTTCTTTTCTGATGTATATCCTGCCAGGCAGCTTGCCACTGCTTATCGTAGAATGTCGTCTCGGCCAACAATTTCTTGATGGTTTCAAGGTCCTCATTCTTTCTTACAAGGAGCACACCTGCTACAGCTACAAACAACAGTGTTTTACAGAAGAAGTTGCTCATTTGATCAACCAGACCTACCCCGATGAGACTGTCCACAAAGTAGGCCATGAAGAATCCGATCATTGCAGCACGACCTGCATAAAAGCCCGTCAACTAGCTCAAACTATGGTGATTCTTACAACTTGTGGTTAAAAAATTGAATGTGCAAACCAACCATTTAGTAGCTCGGCTTCAGGAAGATGGAACCTTTTCATCCATGCCCACCAAGGAATAATGGAAGTGTCAAAAAAAACAGGTTTATCATTGCTTGACGATTGCGGGCTGTCTTCCATCCACTTCCTCCTCTTCACCTCTGCAATACACAGAGAGAGAGAGAGTGGTAAGTCTAATTACCAGCCGAGGGAGAGCCTTTCCAGCATGGAGACCAGAATGAAAATATTATGTATAGATGTCCAAATTAGTAAAAGAAGATACAAATGTTTTGAATGTATTAGTAGGGTGATGCATCCATTATCAAAGAGGGGCTAACTTATTAGAAGAATTTAAATCCCACACAACATTTTGCTTTTCAGAGATCATTTTGATTCGAATATACTTCCTTGTACAATTAAGCTGAGCTCAAAGCAGTGGAAGTGAATGTCTACATTATGGTTGGACTGAAACGGCAACAAATCAAACATATATAGAAGGCAATTCCATCATTTTATCATTCCTGGCAAAATTCCAAACTTTGAAACCGAGACAACAACTGGGTTGAAGGTCTTCAAAGTTCTTTAGCAATCAAATACGATCTTAAGTTTATTTGAAGTGCGTTACATTGGCTCACTAAGCCCACCTTTTCAAGGTAATGCTTTTACTAGATAAATCAACTTGTATTGCAATAGAACTAGAATTACTAAATTGCACACACGCATAGCACAAACAAATTGAAGACAAAGGGAGGTTTCCTTCTCCTACTCACCGCCACATTTTAATGATCCGATTTTTGATAAGTAAAGAAAAGACGATAATATAGCATGAGCAGAAACAATTAAGATAAACCGAGTGTCTTTGGAGAGAGAGAGAGAGAGAGCAGGACCAGCATCAATGACAGCATCCCAGTTAGTCTTGCCATCTTTCTCAAACTGCTTCAAGTCCCAAGTTCCCTCAATCCACCTAGCATCCTGAAAACCTTTCACGGCATCCACTGCCACAGGCTCAGCAACCGGCGGCGGAGGCGGCGGCGTTGCAGAGCCGTTGGAGCCAAGAGACTCCTCACCAGAAGTGACAGGAGTCTCCTCCGGAGCAGTAGCAGCCACACCAGAGGTCCTATCGGCGCTCATGACCAAGGGGAATTGAAGCTTCTCGATGTGTCTGAGGGGGAAATAATTAGGCCTCAAACCCAGATGGGTTTTGGCATGAGACTGAGGGGCGAAAGATGAAAAATTTGGGGAGAAAATGGCCATCGACATTTCTGAGAAATTGGGATTTACCAGAGCGAGAAAGAAAGCGAAAGCCAAAATGGGAGCTGGGAGTTTGAGAGCATGGAATGATGATTTTAGGCGAATTTGAGCCGCAGAAAAAGCGGAGCTTTTCTAGCTTTATTTATTATTGCCTTTGGAGCAGTTTGCAGTTGTCTCGGTATAATAGGTTATTTCCGAGCTACCCCTTTCACATCTTTTACTTTATAGTTTTCGTCCCATAAAGCATATTGCATTTCCCTTAATTATTTTAATACCTTTTAAACCAATAATGTGTTTTAATCGACACATTTCAATGCCAATAACTAATACTCCAAGAACTAAGGGCAACGGCGACGTGCGTAGTACTTCGCCGCGTGCTTTAGTTGCCGACCATGGCGCACCTTGTTTAGAGCACACACGATCATGCTTGAGCATGCTGCAGAGAGGCCAAATGAGAGAGCGCTACGTGACGTCCTCTTAAATTTAATTTATTTTAATTTTTGATTTAAAGAAATAAAAAAAACTAATTTTGCAACAGTTGAATTTTGCAATGGTCATATTAATAATCTAATTTTGCAACAGTTGAATTTTGCAATGTTTTTTTTTTAATACTAAAACTCTATTATAAATATCTGACTACCCATTCATTTTATACACACAAATATTACTTCAAATTCTCTCCAACTTCACATCACAATACTCTATATTTTTCTCTCTCTCAACACTTGTTGTTCAAATGGATCCTTTTGGCAACGAAGGAAATTTTCCCAGCGACGATGACCCGGCCAACGACTATGAGCGTTATTTTCGAATGGGTCGCGATGCTCAGGCACAGGCGAGGCATTATATGGCCCCAAAGGAACCCAGTCAACCCCGACAACCGATGCAATACATCCACCGGGACAGAGAATGCGCTGACGCCCGTTACACAGCAGATTGTTTATCTGAAAACCCGCGATGGGGGAGGGGGCGACTGTATTTCGCTAGCGGTTCCGCATGATCCGAGATTTGTTTGTGAGTATAGCCAATACGTTGGCGCACGTGAACTGTACTTCCAACATTTGCGGGACAACACTATGCGACTCAGACATTCCACGCTCCAAAAATGCACATCGACCATCCAACAACTCGTAACTAGCGCAAGTTCTGACATATACGACGAGCATTTGCATGTCGCCAGAAAACACTTGAGGGAGTTCTATAAAGGCATTCAAGATGCATTCGGTACAGAGTACTTGAGGTCGCCGACAATCTAAGACTGCCAATACCTGCTCCATATGCACTAGACTGTACATGGCTTCCCCAACGTGCTCGGCAGCATCGACTACATGCATTGACAGTGGAAAAATTATTGACCTAAGAATTATTTCTACTAATAATTATATTGAATGAGGACGGTGCAATCATAATATAGTAAGTAAAAACTATAGAATCCACATAGACTATGTTTGATTATAAGTACTACAATCTTAATCAATTATTACTATCTAAATCACACAACTTGAGATTGTTGAAGATCTTATTAAAAAAAAAGAAACAAGAGCATAAATAACTAAGACTGAAAACAAGAATAAAAAAGTTATTTGAGGGAATTGATTTCATCAACACATAATCCATTTAACGTTCAATTAATTATCCAATTTGTTACTCGAACTCAGTTAGAAAATCACACAAATAGTTTAGACCCACTTCCGAGGAACCTAAATCGTAGATTACAAGCTAGGACTTTAGGTCTTTATTTGCAACCTAAAAGAATCTAGGATTGATTTCTCACAATTAATCTCAAACCTTCTGATTTTATTGATTAGTGTATCATCTACTTCACAATCATGCATCAACACTCATCTCCTGAATCTTGCATTAACGAGCACAAGATCATTTATTTGGTTATCAAGTAGACAAAAGCATTAAGAACAAGAGAGATAAAACTAAATAAGGTATTGGATTAAAAAACAAAATGTTGAAAAAAATAGTGTTGATTACTTTCTAACCCTAGAATAAAAAGGGCTTTGGCCAAGCATGGATAAAGACCAAACAAAAACCAAACAAAACAAACTAAAACTAAGGCTAAAAGGACCCATACGAAGGTAGAGCTTTGTCTCGTCTTCGATTGCTTCACGAACTTCTTTTTGCTTTGGCAAGGACTTCTCCCACAATTTGGTGGATGAATGGTAGCACAGAATATGTGATAATATGGATTGAATGATGTTAAAGTTGTTCTCAAAATTGTGCAAGAAGGCTCCTTATACAGGCATAAAAAACCTAGAAAAGATAAGGTTTGATTGGCTAAGGATAGAATTTTCCAAGATAATTCGAAGTGGGAAACGATCCATTTAGGAATGGTTTCCTGCCAAACGGGCCGTTTCCAAACACGGGCTGGAGTATCTTTGATACCGTCTTGACAAATGATCCGTTTGATAAGAGTGTCTTCCAAAAGGGCCGGTTTGGGAATCCTTCCTTCGAGTTCCTGCTGTCGAAGCTAGAAACGGGTCGTGTGGTCCTTGGCTCTACCCAAATGGTCCATTTGAGATCGATTCTTCAGTGAACTTGCATCATTCTATATCCTTTGACCTTTTAACACCTTTTTGTGTATCTTTAACCTTCAAAAACTTAAATGTTGATAGATATTTAAACCAAAACTAAGCTAAATATGACCAAAACTAATTAAAATACTTTGGATTTAAATACTAAAATTGCCAAAATATTGAGTGTGTCAAACCCTCAAATTAAGCTTTTGTTTATCCTTAAACAAAGAAAAAGAAGCGCTAAAGAAAACACTCGAATATTGAAGGCTTAGGACAAACGTCATTTCAGTTTAAAACAAGATTTTGAACTTCGAACAATTAACAACAATGAAAAAGAAAATGCATAATATCTACTAACTTGTATATCACATTTTATTCATGATTCTCACACCATAGAGAGAGTGCATATATATTCAACTCTCAAGTGTATGGGTTAAAAGTGTATACTCTAAAATAGAATAAAACTCAAAAGTTAACCATAAGCTTGCTCAATATCTCAACCCTCCTCTATGTCATGTGAATGTATGTCAAGTATTAGAAATGTCATTATTTTTAGTTGTAATGTAGGCTTTTTGGACAAGGTAAAAAAAATATAGACGAAGTGACTAAGATTTAGGATAACAAAAGTGATCATCAAATACAATATCTAACTTATCACCAACCATGCCCAATCAAACTTAGATGAAATTAGACTTTTTCTAGATTCTTTCTTTCTTTCCAATCACCCTTTGATCAAAATTCTTTTTTCCACCTTCTTTTCAATAGATTTTATTTTCTTCTATTTTATCCTCCCTTATTTCATCTTTATTTCACATATATTTTCTTTTGACTTATCCTTCAATTTTAGGTAAAACACATCTCATACCCAACTATAAGTATAGATATGAATCATCTTTTTTTTTTTTTTTTATGATCACATGATAGAGGATTTCATCAAAATTTGGCTAGTAAAAAAATAATCTTAATGGCTCGAAAAGGCTAACTAGAGAAAATATGTGTAAATGTCAAATTTGGAGGATAAAAGTGGATTAAGAGAGATAGCCTAACTTCATTTTCTATCTATACATTCAATATGTAGAATCAAGTAGACTTTGAGCAAGTTCTATAAACTTAAGATATATATCTGACCAATACACGCAAGAAAATTTTTTTTGGGTCAAAACCCTCTAGGTATCACTCTAAGAATTAGGTGAACAAGAAATTTCATCACAAATACATATCTAAATCAAATTCAATAATCATCATTAAGAGAACCATAATTTTTAAAAAGAACATATCATTAGTGACAAATCCAATCCTTCTTACGTCGAGGTTTCGATAGAGTTTTATAAATTACAAGCGAATGACTACTTAAACACTGGTAAAAAAAAATTAAAACAAAAAGAAAACCTCAGAATCCACCATAGCATACCCCAAACATAGTCAAAGTCGTGCAAAGCTAAGTTTGGGAAGTGGTGGATTTCAAGAGGTAACAATACGAAGCAGAAAACATACCTTGAAAACAAGGAAGAAACAGCCAGGTAGACCTGGGAAATTGGCCATGTGGGAATAGCGGATTCCCACATGGGCCGTTTGGCGTGACATCTCAGAGAAGACATATTCCGAAACGGGCCGTGTGGGAAAGAATGAATCCCACACGGTCCATTGACGGCTACGGCGATTTTTTTATTTATAATTTTTTTTAAAAAAAAGGAAAGAAAAGAGAAAACTAAAGAATAAAGAAAGGAAATGCCTCATATTGGGTTGCCTCCAAAAAAGCTCTAATTTAATGTCTTTAGCTTGACATTGAATTGAGTTGCCTCCCAATAAGCGCTAATTTAATGTCTTTAGCTTGACGTCTTCTAGTTCAAGTTGATGAGATGGTGAGTGCCAAATCCGTCTTCTTGTGATCCAGTGTAAACGTCAATTTAAATAGGGTGTATACTAGTTACGATCAGCCAATTAGGAAAGAACTAGATAGCAGGTATAGAAATAAATTTGTTTAATTTAATTTTTTATATTAACCTGAAAAGTTCCTGGAGAAGAAAAATTCATATATTGGAATTAAATCCCCACTATCTTGGGATGTTAACTTTTGCCTCTTCAATTACCATGTAATCCTCTCAATCTCTAGATCAAATAGCAGCTTGGGGTTTGAGAATCGACTCATAAACAAAAACTTAAAAACAAAAAAAAGGGAGAAAAAAAAACAGAACTAGGTTAGAAGAAATATTTACACAGAACACAATTCACTAGCAAACTAGCGCCATTCCTCAGCAACGACGCCATCTGATACGAGCTGAGCGTGCTATTGTTGGGGGAACACGCTGCCCATATCAGAGATTTGTTTGTTTCCTTTGAGCTAGTATATGGCAAGGATGGTTGTTGATCTTACAGAGAATGTGTATTTTGGCTAAGCTATTTGTGTTACGATTCATCGGCCATGCCGCCACTCCTTAGTTTAGGGGAAAAGAGAAAGTGATGAAAATTAGGGAGTGGAAAAATATGGAACAGTTAACTAGGTATAATGGTTGTACTTGAAGGTTCCATTAGCACTACATGGCATTAATTAAAGATGAAACTGGGAAAATTAAAGTGGATAGGTTGCAGGTACTTAACTAGTGTTTCAAATAGAAAATCAGGATAAGGACAAACTAGCAAACAAGTGCATTAAATGAAATACTTTTCCATTTCAGGTAACTTCAGTCTGGCTAGGTTGTCCCCTCTATTAATCCATCATTTTTCTCTCTCATTTTCTTTGATTCCTAGGTGGAAAAAGAACTAACGTAGCTGAAAAGTGTAAAATATTGTCCCCTCTCTTCCTTGACCTACCTTTCACATGATTTGGTGGCCGAAGAAGAAAACCGGAATTTTCTTCCTACGAGTGGATGGATAGGCTAAAGATACTACCTACTTACTTTCTACCATCAGTCTAACTCGTCTAAAACAACTTTAACAAAATCTCAAGTCCTATCCAACTATTTGTGCAGATTATATCCGAAACTTCCACCTATGATGTTAAACTCATAGAGAAATCAAGAAATAAGCAACAAGTAAGAGCTACCACTATCTATCTAACTACTTTAAACATGAAATCAAAGCACAATGAATAGAAAATTACTAATTTCCTAACAACAAGACATGAAAACTACAAAAGCTTGGAGAATAGCACAGTAAACTTCATAACATAATCATAGTAAAGCAAGTAAACAAACATTTAACAACTGATATCAATGATTGTTTGGCCCAAGACCATCTCCACTGTGAAAATAAACAAACTAAGCTAAGTTTTTTTTTATTCTCCTTGACAACGGTATTTCCAGCAAACAATGAAGTAGAGATGATCAATGCAAGGACTCTTCAGCGGGTAGGGTAGAATTCCCACCTCCCATGTGAGAGATTCGAAAAGGAGTTAGGAAAAATTCTTGGGTCTGTCGTATATTTTTTCTCTTCACTCTACGACTTTATATGGTGGCTATAGGATTTGTTGGGAGATATAATCATGTGTCTCACACTCCCTATTGTAGACTACTTTCCTGCACCCGATGCTTCATCGGCCTCTTATGCCAGTTTCGCAAATAATTCTACTTGGCTCTTCCTTGCACTGTTCACCTTCATTCTGGGCAGCACATTGGTATACTTTCCTTAATTATTCTTGCTTTTAGACTCCCCAATTTGACCTTCAAAGCAGCCAGCTTCCTGCAACATTTAGCACCTCAAAGTGCAAATTACATCTAAGATACGCACAACTTCAACTGAAAAACATGATTGTAATCTAGCCTTGTCAAACTCTCCCCATTCCTCCATAGCAATTCAACCTTTCAATCCCTCTTATATCTTGAATATTGTGTGAGAAATAATCCTTCAAGCTTAATAACTGGGATGAAGAACAAAAATCGCACAAGCACACTACTATGGAGGATGATTTTTGTGTTGTATGTTTTCTATGTGAGTTTTGTCCAACACCCTTTATTTATATAGGTGGTGGTCGAGGTCTGGGATTCCAAGCTGGATTAGGACTAGGTTTCTTAATGGGATTCATTCCTTAAGTTGGGCCCAACTTAAATTAAGTCCATTAATAATAATTCCAATATCTATTAATTTATTTCTTTCCCATGTACAAGATTTCCAATATCCATTAATTAATTTAAGCTTGTTGATAGCTTTAATTAATTAATCTCTTATCCATGAGTGGTCCAATTCAAAATATTATTTATTATACATTTGAATAAATTCCAAGGCGGTCGGGCTTCTGTATAATAAAACCTTTTTCGAACAACACTTGGGATATTATCAACTCAGGTCCTGAAGAGACACGATTCTATATAATAACAATACTAGCACCGCTAGATATTAATTATCACTGCCAACATATTAAAAATTTCCTTTAACTATGAAATACCTGCACCTATTGATATATTAAAGCGGAGCATAACCAAAATCGTATGCTCAATGTTATACATATAGATTAAGAAATAAATAATCACCGAGGCTTTGTACTTCATTTACACAGCATCGAAGTACAATGTCACTATAATCCATTTTAGTCATATACCACATCAGTGTCACCAGATTGACACTACAACCTTTCATGATAAAATTTCATGTCTATCTAGGTTGTGAACTTGAGTTTCTTTAATAAGGAACCGACTGAATGATTTTATGTGATTATGGATCCACTATTCACTTAAAGCGTGTTTTTCATTATACAAACCATAACATATGGCTCTTTTTTTTCTCAAGTTTAAGATGTACAGTATCAATTAATTAATTTAAGCATGCTGCTAGCTATAATTAATTAATCTCTTTTCTAAGAGTGGTCTAATTCAAAACTTTAGTTATTACACTGGAATAAATTTGAACTGTGTAGATTTGTATATTAAATTACTTTTTCGAACACCTCTCTGCGGTATTATCACTTCAGGTCCTCCCGAGACACGATTCTATATAATAACAATACTAGCACAACTGCATAGTAATTACCAATGCCCAACATATCAAGAATTTTATTGGGTTACGTAAAATCCACACTTATTGACATATCAAAGTAGTGCATAACCAATAGCGTATGCTCAATGTTACTTCTATAAATTAAGAAATAGACCATCACCGAGACCTTATAGTTCATTTACACAGCATCGAATGACATATCTCACTCTATTCTTGTCATACCCCAACCCCTCTGACGTATACAATTAAAATAACCAAATACAATTCAAAGAAAGTAAACATATTTTTAAAACGCAAACACCCATATTATATACATGTCATCAAAAGTCAATATTTATCAGGGCATATGTCATTATTCTAGACCATAGTGGGACCCTCTCACCACTCGATATGCTATACA
>JAYDZE010327266.1:5575-18178 GCA_034509125.1 Monilaria moniliformis | reverse complement strand
GGCATTTTGGAGTTCATAAGACATTAGAAGTTTTGCATGAACATTTCTTTTGGCCTAAAATGCGTGTTGATGTTGAACGAATTTGTAGAAGATGCATAACTTGCATGTAAGCTAAGTCTAAATCACATCCACATGGTTTGTACAAATCTTTACCAATTCCTAGTGCACCTTGGGAGGATATTTCTATGGACTTTCTCTTAGGTTTACCTAAAACAAGAAGAGGTAAAGATTCTATTTTTGTGGTTGTTGGTAGATTTTCAAAAATGGCACATTTCATTCCGTGTCGTAAGAGTGATGATGCAACTCATATTGCTGATTTGTTCTTTAAGGAAATTGGTCGTATGCATGGTGTTCCTAGATCTATTGTGAGTGATCGAGATGTTAAATTTGTAAGTCATTTTTGGCGTGTGTTATGAAATAAATTGGGAACTAAACTTCTGTATTCTACTACTTGTCATCCACAAACTGATGGACAAACTGAAGTAGTTAACAGGAAATTGTCTCAATTACTCAGAACTTTGATAAAAAAGAACTTGAAAAGTTGGGAAGAATGTTTATCTTTTACTGAATTTGCTTATAATTGAAGTGTTCATTCTGCTACTAACTTTTCTCCATTTGAAATTGTTTGAGGTTTTAATCCATTAAGCCTGTTTGATTTTATTCCAATACTAATTGAAGAACATGCAAGTCTTGACGGAAAAGCTGAGGCTGAAATGGTGAAATGGTTGCACGAAAATATGAGGCTCAATATAGTAAAGAGGACAGAGCAATATGCAAAGCAAGCTAACAAGGGCCGAAAACAAGTCATCTTTGAGCCTGGAGATTGGGTTTGGTTACATATGAGGAATGAGAGATTTTCTTCTAAAAGAAAGTGCAAGTTGCAGCTAAGAGGAGATTGACCATTCCAAGTGATTGGAAGAGTGAATGATAATGCTTACAAACTTGACTTACCAGGTGAGTTTAATGTTGGTGCTAGTCTCAATGTTTCTGATTTATCTCCTTATTTTGGTGAACTAGATTCAAGGACGAGTCATCTTGAACAAGAAGAGAATGATGGAGGCGCACACGAGCTGCCTAAGGACATCAAGGTGGATCCCTTAATTATTCAAAGTGGGCCAATTACAAGATCTAGACCTAAGAAAATAAAGGAATCCATGATACTTTTAATTGATGAAATAAAAGCCTAAGTCCAAAACCAATCGATATTGTGCCAAGTGGTGAATATTATTGAAGTTGATGGGTTGACTTATACTTAAAGTGTCATTACTTATCACACTTTGGAGGCCCAAATTGAAGAACAAATGCTGCATTTTCGTTCAAAATGAGCAGCCCAAAATAAAAAGTCATTTTATGTTACATTTTTGTGTTTAATTGGTGGCTTTTGAATTCTTAGAGCCACATCAATTGTTTAGGAGTTACTTTTTAGTTATTATGAGCCTTTACAAGTGTCTTAAGTAGTATTGAATGTGTGAGGCTCTCTAAAGTCCTTTCTAGCCTATAGATAAACTTGTAATCATATATTCTTGGATAACTTATCGAATATTTGAATGAAAGATGTGTTGATGAAATCGAGTCCGTAGAATAAACCTTTTTATTCTTGTTTTCAGTTTTATTTCTTTATGCTTTTGTTTCTTTTCTTTTTACACGATTTTCCACAATCCAAAGTTGTGTGATATAGATAGTAATAATTGATAAGGTTGTAGTCTGCAATGCAGAAACCTAGATATGATTGCTCATTCATAAGTTTTTGTAAAACAACATAATATGAAATAGAAAACTAATGTGACAATATAAATTTATTTTTATAAATAGGGAAACAAGATTTATATTATTCCAGCAGCTTGTATGCTTTTCAGTATACATCCTAACAATCTCACAATTATACTAAAAAATATGCTTATGAGTATACACACTACTGCATATTCTATCAGTTATATTGAATGCAGATCTAGGTTCTTGATACATCTAAGCTCTCATCGCATCCACATGATGGTTGAACTCGTGCCTAATAGGCTCTTAGTGAAATGATCTATCAGGTTATCCTCTTATGCAAACTTGGTCACCTAAATGTCCCCCCTGCGCACTATATCTCATATGATATGGTATTTTCTCTATATGTGTTTGTTGGCCTTGTGGGCCCGTGGTTCCTAAGAGTTTGCTATTGCACTAGAGTTATCACAATAAATTGTGATACTATTTGGCATACTTGAAATCACATTTAAGTTCATTAGGAAGTTTTTGAGCCATACAACTTACTTAGCAACTTCCGAAGCAACCTCATATTTAGTTTCTGTGGTGGAGTCTGTGATGCATTTGTGATTCACACTCTTCTATGTTACAGCTCCACCTACTAAGGTGAACAAATACTCAGAGGTAGATTTCCTCAAATTCCGATCAGTTTTGAAATCTGAGTTTGATGGAAGAGCACACGAGCTGCCTAAGTAAAATAAGATGGATCCCTTAATTATTCAAAGAGGGCCAATTACAAGAGCTAGAGCTAAGAAAATAAAGGAATCCATGATTCTTTTAATTGCTGAAATAAAAGCCAATATTATTGAAGTTGATGGGCTGACTTATACTTGGAGTATGGGCTCATTACTTATCACAATTTGGAGGCCCAAATTGAAGAATAAAGACAACATTTTCATTCAAAATGAGCAGCCCAAAATAAAAATTCATTTTATGTTATATTTTTTTGTTTAATTGGTGGCTTTTGAATTCCTAGAGCCACATCAATTGTTTAGGAGTTACTTTTTAGTTATTATGAGCCAATTTAAGTGTCTCAAGTAGTGTTGAATGTGTGAGGCTCTCGACGGAGACCGCTGCCTAACTCATATACGTGGGGTTCTTGGATCAATATATCCAACAGTTCCTTCGTCCTATCCAATCCATATTAGAGTTGGTATAACCTAAAGGGCACAACTCGGCTACTTGGTAAACTAGAATATACTTTTTAGTTCTTTTAATATACTTGAGTATATTCTTTACCGTATTCTAGTGTTCTTGGCCAGGGTTAGACTGATATCTTGCTACCAATGCCCACAACAAAGTAGATATCAGGCCTAGTATACATAACTAAAAATATAAAACTTTCAACTACCAAATCATATAAGACTCGTCTCATCTCCTCTATGTTACTGGGTGCCATTGGAAGCATATCCTGAGATAGGATGATTCCATGTCGAAAAAGGTAACCCTTTCTTGGAATTTTGCATGGTAAAGCGCCTAAGCACAATATCAATGTAGGACTCACAGGATAAGCATAACATTCTCGTTTTACGATCGTGGGTAACCTTGATCGCGAGAATGCGTCCATCTTCTCTTATATCATTCATTTCAAATTAAGTAGATAGCCAAGCCCTTACGTCTGATAACATCTTATTATTTCTAGTAAGTAGGATGACATCTACATAAAGTACCAAGAATAGCATATTCCTACCATTAATGTTTTTGATCGAAACACGTGTTCCAGGATGTAGATACTTACTTGAGTCTATAAATGGACTTAAATAAACTTTCAGACCATGTGTTCCTCGCCTTTGTCTACAATATATCATTTGGGTTGTTTCATGTACATGGTTTCCTCAAGACTTTTATTTAGGAAAGCTCTCTTGACATTCATCTACTATACTTTCCAATCCATGTACATTGCAATAGACAAAAGAATTTGGGTCGACTTAAGCATAGCTACAGGAAAAAATATCTCATCATAATCAATGCATTCCCATTGGGTATAAACATTTGCCACTAGCCTTACCTTCAAGACTTTCACCTTCTTTTTAGGTCCACGTTTAAGTTTGCAGACCCATTTGGTCCCAAAGGCTATCATTGATTATAGTTTAGATTCCATCGCCTCTTCCCAAGAGCAATTATCTGGATCCTCCATAGCTTCTTTGTACTTCCAGGGATCGCAATCATCTAGGTTAGAGACTAAGTTAGAAGACTCTCTTAGATGAATAAATCTATCAGGTTGTTTAGTAAATCTCCCACTACGACGAGGCTCTACAATCTGAGGTACAAAAGTTGGTGTGTTTAGTGTTTTTTTTCTTCTTGCGATTTGGTTTCTTGGACAGTGGGTGTTGTAATGCCTCTCAATTCTTCGAGGGCAATCACATTACTAGGCATATGGTTCTTAACATAGTCTTCTTCTAAGAATCTGACATTTTTCGTAACGAATAACTTCTTGTCACGAAGACTGTAAAATTTGTACCCCTTCGTTTCTTTCAGGTATCCTACAAACAAACAAACCTTAGTAAGTGACTCTAATATGTTTGGGTCTTTCTCCAACACGTGTGTTGGACAACCCCACAATATGAGATGTCCTAAACTAGATTTCCGTCTAGTTCACAACTTGTGTGGTGTTGCTAGTACTAATAGGGATGGTAAGTTGTTCAAGGTATAAGTTGTTGTTTCTAGCGCATATCCCCAAAATAAAATAAGTAATTGAGCAATCATTGATCGAACTATCTCAAGGAGTGTTCAATTTCTTCTTTCAGCTACGCCGTTCTACTAAGGTGGCCAGACGCAGTCAGTTGGAATTGTATTCCCGCTTCTTATAGGTGGTTCAAAAACTTATTGCCTCCATGGTTAGACCATAGACACTTGATAGTGTTACCATGAAGCGTCACCACAAGTGCTCTGAATTTTTTGAATTTTTTGAAAGACTCTGACTTACATCAAATAGACATATCCTAAGTTCGAGTAATCATTAACATTGATGAAGTGCTGAAAATTCCGTCTAACTTGAGTTGACATTGGACCACAGACATCAAAATAAATGAGCTCAAGTATTTCATTGGTCCTATACCCCTTGACCTTAAAAGGTCTCTTGGTCAGTTTGCCTTACAAACAGGATTCTCAAGTAGGTTGGAAAAGTCTCTATAAGTATATTACATTCATTGTAAAAGAAGGAGACTTCATCTTTTGAGAAGAAGTTGATGTGTTATTAAACTTAATTAATTGTTGTGTGGGTTGTGTATTCACTATGGTGTATAAGTTATTTTCCACAGTACCACGTCATATAAACGGATCAAATATCTCAACAATGCAAGCATCATCAAATGAAATTGAATATCCATCAGAAACAAGTTTAGATACTGCAATTAATTTTCTTCTAAACGAAAGTACAAGCAAAGCATTGTTTAACAACAAAATTCTATCACTAGAAAATTGTAAATACACATCTCCCACTACAATAACCTCCACTATTGTAGCGTCACCCAACTAGATATAGACATCCACTTCGTGTATCCGCCTGGCCTCCTACAATAAAGATGAATTAAAGAAAATATGACTAGTGGCTCCCATATCTACAACCCACGAATGAGTAGAAATGGCCGCTAAACATGATTTTACTACATAACATTGGGGCATACCAGAGCCATTATGATTTTTTCAGAAGTGAACAATCCAACTTCCAATGCCCCTTCTTGCCGCACTTTAAACCTTTACCAGTTTGTTTATTCTAACTATCTTCTTCTTGCCATTCTCTTTATTGGGAGCCATGGCCGGCGCCTCTTTATTTTCTTCTTCCATTTTTTATTCTTTCATTCCCATTTGCCGCTGTAACTCAGTCAACAATTCATACAAAGTATAACTCATTTATTCATATCATGGTTAAGACTGAACTGTTGATAATTGGTAGGAAGACTCTAGAGGATGATATCAATCTGGGATTCTGTATCAATTGTCCCCCTTAATATATCTATCTCATTGAGATAGCCTATCATCTCGAGGACATGGTCCCTTACAGATGAAACCTCTTGCATAGTCTTGTTCATTATGTTCCAGATTTCCAATGACTTAGCAGCCCTGTTCTGTGTCCTGAAGAAGTTTCCTAGGTAGAGCATCATGTCAGTGGCTATTTGCATGGCTTGCTGCTGATGTTGAAGTACATTTGTTAGCATTGCGTCTTCTCATTAGCCGTGCACCACTTGTTATATGCTTCCTTAAACGGCAGGTATATGTGAACAAGATGTTTCTAAAACAAATCTTAATACCATCGGCAATTAAGACGATATCCAAATTATGTTTTTAGTCTACATAATTTTGGCTCTCAAGTTTGTTTGTTTTTTCGGATTAATGTGATAGGATTGAACAACATTGTACTTAATACAGGTTAAGAAGAAAAATAAAACAAGTCACATCACATGCTTGACACACAAATTGCAAATAACTAGAAAAAAGTTTCATGTATCTCACAACAGTTAAACAGAAACAAGCACGTTAAGGTAAACAGTTACTTATTTAAGTTTAACAAAATTTTCTGATCGCACGACTTGAAAGATAGGCCATAGACCACTAAGGTGGCATAACTGCCAAATTATGCCTATGCTCATATTTTATTTCTTTTTTGATACTCATCCTAAGGGGGGTCGTACGTCGCTAATAAAATTCTAAAGTAATAAATTTGGAAATTTACTCGTATGAACTTGCAATTTCTTAGTAATCTAGCTCCCACTAGGGTGGTCGGGAGATTTTCAGAAATCACTCCATAAATATAGGTTTTACATAAAACTCAAATAAAGCATAAAGACAGATAATTCCACTTGATATAGGAACACACATTCACCAATAAACCGGAAATAATAAATTACAACCCAATTACATTGACAAAATGATCAAAACCAGATAATCAAATTAGAATCTATCAAAATTTATGAAATTCTAAATAAATTAGATTTAATTAAATCCTACCTAACTAGATAAAATCATATCTTATTAAATATTATAAAATAGGAAACAAATGAGATATGATAGGATATGGAAAATCTTTTCCATATCCAACATGATATGACTAGGAATGTAATATGATCAACAAACCATAACCCTAACCCAAACTCCACACTACCGCCGCTTTGGGACTACCGTTGTCGCCGCTTGATAACAACAACCGCTCGATCACCACCTATGCTCCCACTGTTAAGCCCAGGTGGCCGAGATTTTTATACGCAAAGGGCCAAGGGAACAAGGGACCAAGAGGACAGGTTGTGGCACATGCCACCTAGCCAACTGTCCCGATCACACACGTACACAACAGCGAGGGAAGCACGTTGTGGCTTATGCCACCTAGCTGTCTGCCCCCGTGCCCGACAGCGTCGGCCGACGGCCACGACACGCCTGCTGATGCCAATCTAATTATATAATATTTTTTCTAAGGTTTCACGTTTGTTTATTGAGTTCTCACCCGCTTTTAAGTACTTTTCATTGTTAGGAAGAAGTTTAAAGAAGGACAGAGATGAAAAAGACAAAGGAAAAGGCTGAATTTTGGCAAAATTTGGGATGCAGAGAGTTCCACGCGGCCGGGTAGAAGTGTGCACCACTTCCACGCGGCAGGGTGGAAGTGAAGAAGTTCCAGAGAGTTCCACCCGGCCTGGTAGAAGAGTGCGCAACTACCCACCCTGCGGAGTGAGAGCTGAAACTCCCCAGAGACCTCTACATGACCGGGTAGAGTGGCGTACAACAAGATACCTGACCGGGTGGCTTCCACGCGGTCTTCTAGAACCCACCCGGCCGGGTAGAATTGACACGTGAAAACTTTTAAATACCAGTTTTCAGAGACAAAAACACATCCAGGAAAACCTACAACATAAAATAGGCGAATTCCAGAGAGAAAGAGCAGGAGAATAAGACCAAAACACATATAGAGACGACATCACAGAGATCTGACACCATGTTTATCACGGGTTATATTTCTTTTGGTGTTATTTTCTCCATGTTAGGCTAGAATTTCTTGTTATCCCTAGTATGTAGTAGGATGATTATTGTTTTGTTTTGACTTGGATTGTTTCTCTGTTGAATTTCATGGTTTAATCTATACTATGGTTTGAATTTTATTGAGCTATTGATTGATGCATCGTTGATAGTTCAATCTAGTTTTTGCTAACGTCTCTTTAACTTGGAAAATAGAAGCACTACATAGTATATAGACCTTAAAACTGAGTATTGTTCAAAGAAAAGTTTGAAGGTTAATTAATGTAATTAATTGCTAATCTAGGTCTTTCCGAGCTTCCATATGAGTCTAGTTTTAAGTAATTAAATATGTCAATCTTTTGTGACGAAGGTGTTTAAATATTAATCTAGATTTACCAAACTTCCACATGAGTTTGGGTTAATATTCAGGAATATTGAGACGTGTTCAGCTTTTCTTAATTCTTCAATTCTTCTGACATGTTCAATGTCATTAGAGTGTACAATAGACATTAATGCCATGAAATTGAACTAGGAACCCTGATTTAAATCAATCAAGTACAATGATCATCTGAAACATATTAGAGATAACCTTTTCTTATGTGCTTAAAAACCAAGTTTGTTCTAGTTCTTCTTTGATCTCTTATTTTTGAATTCTTTATTTTAAATTGTTTTCCTCACATTTTTAATTTTATTTTTTGGGTTAAACAAACATTTCATCTCCTTGTGGGTTCGACCCTTACTTACTACTATCGACGCTGTTATCTTGCAGTTAGAAGTAATTTTGGGGTATTTTATAACTTGTGTTCAGTTATTTATTAATCAAATTTATACTCTAAAATATGCATCACCTGCCCCACCGAAACTTGTTCCCCAGTGCACTGTGTCGCCCATTGAGGGATACTGTCCCACCGAGACCCATTGCCCCCGTTATCCCTATGCGAGAAGACGGGAATGTCCTCGTACCTTCTTGAGTAAGATCTGCCGAGGGCTCGTGCCCGACGCCCCCCGCACCCGCTCCCGCCTGGCGAGAAGCACCTAGAGCTCTCGGTCGAGATCTGCTGAAGGCGGTGCCCTGGGTCTCGCTTGCCCCCGACGACCCCAGCCACGCTCACCTAGCCCGCGCATCCTCGGCTGTCCGAGCAGCATGCACAAGGCGCGGTGCACCCCTGCACCCTGCGTGCGGCGTCGACAACCACTCACAACTGGCTTGCCTAGAGCTCGTCGTCGGGTGGGGCTCCAAGACACGAACGCCGTGGCCCTGATTCTACGTTCGTCTTCATTCTTCATGTTCTTCGCGTTCTTCGTCTTAAATTACAAATTACAAAAAGAAAGAAAGGCAAGAGAAACACCTAATCTACCATGGTAAATCCTTTTAAGTTTTCTATTATTTGAAAAATGAAATTTAAACAGATCACATAATTTATTCCATGCATTTTTCAGCAATTTAAATAAAATCAAATCTAAAGAAACTAAGCAAGGAAATGCAGGAAAAATAAGAACACAAAATTCAAATTCTCTATATAAGTGCCTAGATCGGGCTTTGATATCAATTGATGTGATTTAATCAAATGAAGAAATTCCCTATATCCCAAGATCTCTTAAGGATGATATAGAAAATTGAATAACCAAGACCTATGATCTAGAACACAAATACAGAGCATACAATTGAAATAAGACCTATTTCATGCATACTACGAATGAAAGATTTACCGCTTGAAAGTTCTTCAAAGATAAATGACTTCTTGCGCCTTCTCTACATAACGAATCTTGATTCTCGACCATAGAACTTCTAACCTATTCCCAAATTCATATAGAAACATGCCTAAGGAGGCGTGTAATTAAAAACTGAATAACCATGCATTCACAAATTAATCATATGATCTAGAACACAAATACAGAGCATGCAATTGAAATAAGGCATATTTCATGCATACTATGAATATAATATTTACCACTTAAAAGATCTCCAAAGTTCGATGATTCCTTGCGCCTTCTCTACATGACGAATCTTGATATTCGACCACAGATGTTCTAACCTATTCCCAAATTCATGTAGAAACATGCCTAGATAGGCGTGTATGTGTGCACGCATGTGTGTAGAATGTTAGGCTATGGCTTTTGGCTTTTTCTTACTCTCTTTTATATAAGAATTATAATAGGCTAGATTATATATCCAAAGAGATTGAATTGGGCCACCTTATTGAGCTTTTACTAATTAAACTGAGCCTCAATATAATTCAAGCTCAATAAAATATTAATTTGGACCATTATAGAAATTAATATTGACTTACCCGTCAAAATCCAAATTACGAATAATCTGAGCTTCATTTTTAATTAATTTATCTCCCATGTTTAAAATTCGAATATCCATTAATTAATTTAAGCTTGTTGTTGGCTTTAATCAATTAATATATTTTACCAAGAGTGGTCCATTTCAATACATCAATTTTGTATTAGAATAAAATATAATAAAATATTTTCTGAACACCTCTTTTTGATATTATCAATCTTGACTCTCATGGGATATAATTAAATGCAATAACAATCTTATCATTGCTATATATTATTTACCATTGTCCAAGAATACTAGGATTATTTGGGTTATGTAAAACCTACAACTTTTGATAAATCAAAGCAGTGCATAATCAATATTGTATGCTCAATTTTATATGCAAAGATTAAGAAATAAATAATCACTGAAATCTCATCTTTTAGTAATCAGCAAAAATGACTTATCTCAATTTGGATCTATTCAGTGCTATACCGCACCAGTGTCATTAGTTTGCCAAGGTTGGCAAATTTTGAACTGTACTGCAACCTTTACCGATAGATTGTCCAAATTCTATCTAGGTTGTGAAACATACTTTTCTTCTACGTACAAGACACTAACTAAGAGACCTTTAATGATAACCTGATCACCATTCAGTCTATAATGCAGAAGACCTAGATGTGTTTGCTCAATCATAAGTTCTTGTAGAACAACATAATATGAAATAGCAAACCAATGTAACAAATAAATTTCTTCTCATAAATATGGAAACAAGGTTTACAATATACAAGCAACTCGCTGCATGCTTTTCAGTATATACCCTAAACACTTGGAAATGAAAAAAAATCCTCGTTTAGAGATCTGTTTTTTTTTTTACCCTGTGATTAACATTAATAGCAAAATCAGGTTAGGGAAATAGAAATTGATAATAGGCAATCCACATCGAGCTCGACTCCAAGAGACGGATCCATTAATGGACATTGGAAGGCTAAAGACGAGGGCAATGACTAGGAGGACGAATGAGGCCTTAACCCACCTAATACGGAGGCTCACGTTGCAAGAAGAGTCCAAGCTTGAAGGCCTGTTGCCTGTGAAGACCGTACTCGAAGTTAGGTGTGGTTCCATAGAGCAAGAGGTCCCAAACAGACCGTTTGGGAAGGAAGTCCACCCAAACGGTCTGTTTGACCCCTACAGGGATGGAGAAATCCCTTACTCGACTTTCCAAACCGGCTGTTTGGGAGGCCACCTGCCCAAACGGGCTTTTTCCCATTGCGGAGAAGGTGCAAATGGGTCGTGTGGGAAGCCCTCTTCCCACACGGACCATTTCTCCCTAAGCGATCATCCTTTTGACTTCCGTCCATTGAACTTTTTGGAAAGAGTGTTAGCATGTTGTTTAGTTTTATTGAAGTCCAACAACCCTTTATCTCTCTTAAAAGGGTTTTGGCTTCCATTTAGTCGCTTGAACATTGCTGAATATTGAAACCTCCTTTGAGAGTATATATTCTCTTATGGTAGAGCCTTTTATCCTTATACTTGTGTGGTTTCATTGTTTATTTGCTATTCTATGTAAAAATATAACTTCTAGCTTAGTGTTTGCTAGACTGTGAAGCTAATGCAAGAGATTGTTCTAGTGAAAGTAGCCAATGATTGTCTCTATTTGGTTGAGACTCTTGGTTCTAGGAAGGTGTCTTACTCCTAAACACTTCTTCCTCCCTCAACCCTCTCATCATTTCCCTTTTGATTCAACTTTTTTGTGGGTTGAGTCAATCCTATATTTTCCTTCTTTGTTTGGAGTTTCTTGCAAGGGCTAATTTTGGGAGTGTGTATGTTTCCAAGGTGGATTCACATCAATAGGGGTATGAGAAAGAAAATGAGGTCATATACTACGAAAAAAATGTCAAATATAGAGCATTGTTTAGCGAGAATCTTCCGAGCACTCATCGAGCATGTCCATCTTAGCGAGCACTTAGTGAGCAAAAATATTTCAGTCGGATGAGGGAAAAATTTCAAGCCATTACCGAGCATCAACTTGCTTGGTAAATGTCATATTTAGTGAGCACTTTTCGAGTAAAAAGTCAAATGATCGATCTTTTGGCACAAAAAATAATCTTGGAAAAAATTGGAACAATATAGCTAGCACTCTGGTACTCGCTAAATTCTAAGCATTCAAGTGTTTGGTAATATAAATGTGGAAAAAACTTACGACAATTTACCGAGCACTTCGGTACTCTCTAAAATCGTTGAGTACAAAAGTGCTCGGAATATAGATGCGGGAAAAATCCCGCATTTTTTTGGTCGAAATATTGGCCCCCATTAAAAGGGAAAAATTAGCGAGGATTTAGGATATGTTACTTGATAACTCTTCGTTCGTAAGTTAATGCAATTTTGTTAAAAAATTAAAAGATTAGCGAGGTCTCGGGGTTTGACAACATATTATTTTAATAAAAAAATAATGTTACCGAACATAAGTGGTGCTCCATAATTTTTAATATATATACGTACGCAAAGTTTTTTTCGTATTTCTTTGTTCTCCCTTTTCGCCTCCCCCTCCCTTTCTGCCATCGCCGTGGCAGCTGCCCCAGCCTCTGCCACCCCGCCGTCATCCCGCCTTTGACCCTCCCGGGACCCCGTGGCGGGGGGGG
>JAYDZE010327155.1:0-18178 GCA_034509125.1 Monilaria moniliformis | reverse complement strand
ATATATATAATATTAAATATAAATTCGGTTTTTCGAATTTTTTTCGATTTATAATATATTCGAACCGAACCGAAAAATCAAAATTTGTGAAAAATTAAAATCGAACCGAACGGAAATTCAAAGAAAACCAAACCAAATTTTAAATTTCGGTTTGATTCGATCTGGATATTCGGATTTCGATATTTTGCTCACCCCTGACATTTGTACATCAAACTTCAAGATCCGAAGCGCTCTCTGTCTTCGCCCCTCTCTCCACCTCCCCGCCCGCATCCGCAGAGGTTGTATTTTTCCTCTGTCAGTTAACTTAACTGACAATTCTCTAGTGTTTCCGCTTTTGCAATACCTGATTGTGCATATGCAATCAATCCCGACGCTTTTTCAGCTGTCCGGCGATGGGATTGAGGGGAAACAATCTCCTGCGGTCGCCACTAAGGGCGATCGGGAATCGGACGGCGGAGATGACTTGTCTCACTACTCATCTTGCGGCGAATCGGAGTTCGAGAGGTACTGCAGCGCCAGCTCAGCAATGGGGACCCCTAGTTTCCGAGGTAGCTCGTTATACGATTCTGATTTTGGTTCGTTGAAAAGCTTCAAACTTGGTGGTGAGATTTCCGATTTTAATAATATTCTGGGGGCTGAGAGGGTGTTATCGGGTTATCGCGAACCGGAGTCGCGTCGTGATGTAATGGATAACGGCGCGTTGAGTTTGAATGGGGGAGTTGAGGGTTTTGTCGTTGGTGGTGTTGGTTTGGGGGGCAATTTCGATGCCGATGGTGATTGGGAGAATGGGGATGTGACTGAGAGTGGGATGAAAGGGATTAGGGATAGAAATGTGCGAATTGGCGGTGAATTTATTGAGATCGGAAAGGGGAAAAGGTTTCGTGGGAGCATTGAGAAGGCTAGTGATAGTGAAGAAGGGTTGGGAGTTGATGGAGGTGAGTATAGGAACTTATGGGATGAAGGAGAAGCTTCATCGAGGTGTGAGCACTTGGAGGATGAGGATTCCATGGTTGGATGTGGTAGTGATGATGAGAGGAAGATTGATATGTATTACGAGAAGAATGCACCTTTTCGTGTTGGGGAAAGTGGGATGAAGGAAAATCGGTTGATCATGAATTCTGCAGTGGCATTTGGTTCTGATGATTGGGATGATTTTGTTCATGAAAGCAGTGAGAATTCTATTGGTTCCATGGTTTGGGGTGAATTTCAGGCTGAAAGCAAGACTCTTGCACTAAGTGGGAATGGCTCTTCGAGTTTTTCTGCTGGCAGTTCAGTTGCTTATCCTAATATGATTCTTACTGTAAGGCAGGACAGTGTTAGGGGTAGTCCTGCAGCTTGCAATCAAGTGGAATCTGGTGATAGGTCATCAGAGGTTAATGTGAATTGTCAATCCACTGTTTCAGCGAATCTTATGAAACTTGATGCTCAATCTGAAGATGTTAAACAAGTGCTTGCTTCAAGAAATCAAGTGAGCGACCTTGATAAATTAGATGAATATCTAGGAAGTGTTGCTTCTGTTAACGATATATTTCAAACAAAGAAAGACCCACCGGAAAAGGCCCCAGCAAATGAGGAGTTAAAAAATGAATCAGAAATGGAAAGCCGGAATGTGACTACAAGTGAAGCCATCTCTATTCATCGTGATTTTGCATCAGAAAGGACGAATCTAGAGAATAAAAACATGGTGATGGAGGTGGTCAATCAGAATGATCTGGTGGCTGCGAAAGGTAAGGAAGAGAAGGAGACCAGATTATCTGAAGACAGCAGTTCATTTGCATTTCAATCGTTGGCCGATACGAGAGGGAATGCCGCAACAAAGAGCAACTTTTCTTCTGTGTTTGACCAAATTGAAGATCATTTTGTTCCAGCTAAGGTATTTTTTTTTTCTTTTTTAGAGTGTGCTCTTTGTATTTTGGGGGATGGTTATTCTCTCCGTGATGAAAAAACAGTGAACTTTTTAATATGCTTTGGTGTAATATCTTGCAGACAAGGAATTTCGAGTTAAATGTTTTTTACGATGAATTTGTTAATGATATGGAAGATATACTACTTGATTCAGCTGAGTCTCCCGTATCTAGGTTGGCCAATAGCACTAGGATAAATCGGCCCCAATTTCATCGGCCTTCAAGAGATGGTGGCTCTAGTGCTTCTACATCTGGCGCAGATCATGCTTATAATTCGATTCATCAATCTCTTAAAATTGATAGGGTTGAGGTAGTAGGTACAAGGCAAAAAAAGGGGGATGTTTCATTCAGCGAACGGCTGGTTGGGGTCCAGAAATACACAGTATATATAATGAAAGTGTGGAGTGCGGAAGACCAATGGGAGGTAGAACGTCGTTATCGTGACTTTTACACGCTCTATCGTCGGCTGAAGAAACTATTTGCTGACAATGGATGGACTCTTCCTCCGTGCTGGTCTACCATTGAAAGAGAATCGCAAAAGCTCTTTGGTAATGCTTCTCCAGATGTCATTGCAGAGAGGAGTGTTCTTATTCAGGAATGCTTACAGTCCATTATCCTCCATAGATTTCCCGCCAATTCTCTCAACACTCTCACTAGTTTTCTCTCCCCGAAAGAGACGGTGCCTAGTTCTCCTGTATCTGATACTGGCATATCTCAATCACCTCTAGCCAACAGAGGCACACAGGCAAATGATTTTTCCACCTTGGGGAAAACCATCTCACTTGTTGTTCAAATACGCCATTTGAAATCAGTGAAACTGGTGCTAGATGAGCAACACTACAGGTGTGCAGGATGCCATAGAAACTTTGATGATGGAAGAACAAAGTTGAAGGAACTTGTACAGGCACTAGGTTGGGGTAAACCTCGTCTTTGTGAATACAGTGGCCAGTTATTCTGCTCTTCATGCCATTCCAATGATACTGCTGTGTTGCCTGCCAGAGTTCTTCATCATTGGGATTTTACTCGATACCCTGTATCTCAGCTGGCTAAATCATTTCTAGATTCTATTCATGACCAGGTATCAGGATTTATTCTGTCATAATTATGGATTAGTTGAGTGACTTCAAATGTGCTATGGAGAAATGTCAAAGCTTGTTTCCATAAGATGTTGTGTTCTGGATTAGTTTCCCATGTTCAACTGATTTGCCTCTTTCATCTACTGACATTCTCTCTTTAACATTAGTTTGCTTATACATCAACTGGACTGCTTTAAGACATGAAATTCTTGGTAGACACTTTCCAATTTGGGAATGTTTTGATGGCTTTGGGTGTTCTGGGGATAGAGTTTGAACATGAGTCTATACGAAAATTTGATGTCTTACTAAGGGAATGTGTTAAAATATTTATGTTTTTGGTTGGGTTCTGGAACGAGCAACAGGAAAGGAGTTTTTGGCAAAATCCAATTAAACATAGCTTCTCTATTCAGCACTCTAATTTTCTTTCTTTTCTTGCAGCCAATGCTATGTGTCAGTGCTGTGAATCCCTTCTTATTTTCTAAAGTTTCGACATTGCAGCATGTGGCAAATGTCTTAAACAGAATAAGAGCGGTGTTGCCATATGTTCGGTGCCAGTACCGTAGATCCATCTATAAAGGTCTTGGATCACGGAGATATCTTCTTGACAGCAATGATTTCTTCGCTCTGAAAGACCTCATTGATCTGTCCAAAGGAGTTTTCTCAGGTGAAAGTTGAAAGTATATGCTTCTTGCTTTTTTCCTGAACAGACTTGAATTCTACTCAAACTATTTGTGGAACTCTTCTCACTAAATTATATTTTGAATTTTTGTTGAATTGGCATGCTTTTCGTTGTTGTGTTGTTTTCCGTGGGTGTTGGTATGATGAAATAATCTCAGAGCTCTCTAGTATCCATATTCTGATACATTATAAACGAGTACTGAAAGTGCAAGTCCCTTTTAAACAGGTAAAAGTATGATGATTGAGTTTACCTTGGGTAAGCATTGACTTCTTTACATGCTCTTGCATGATGTAATCAAACTTGTACCATTGTATTTCTCTCTGTTAGTGCCTTCTGGTTGTCTAACTGTTGTTAGACTTCCCTTTTGGCTGTTGACTTGTTTGAACTTAAGATTATATACAACAATATCTATGTTTTGAATTTGATGCATTGTAATATTTCAACATGTCTTACTGCAGCATTACCCGTGATGGTTGAAACTGTCTCTCGAAAAATTCAGGAACATATAACTGATCAGTGCCTTATATGCTATGATGTTGGTGTTCCCTGTGGTGCTCGTCAAGACTGTCAAGATCCGGTTGCTCTCATTTTCCCTTTCCAGGCAAGTCTTTATTCCTGTCAACGAAAACGGAGTTCTACCACTACTACTAGTACTAGTTAGCCAATAGAGTACATCTGGTTTGATTTTCCCTGCGAATATTACTCGAGGATAGAATTAAAATATGCAATTCTTGATTATGAAAATTGAATCAACAGGAAAGAGAGGTAGAAAAGTGCAGAACCTGTGAATTGGTTTTCCACAAGAATTGCTTCAAGAAACTAGCCACTTGTCCTTGTGGCGCTTGTTTCAAGAAAGAGGAGACGAAGAGAAGTTCTAATGAGAGCATCCGCAGTGTGGATAGCAAGTTGATTTCAGTGGCCGGAACAGCTGAACCTAGTTCTGGAATTCTTGCTGGCCTCTTCTCTAAGGTAATGCCAGTTAGGTCTCGGATCCCCAGAAAACGAGAGGCAGATGGCGTCGGTAATGTTATCCCGATGGGTTCGTTACCCAGCACCTCCCTCTGAGTTTTGATCTATAGATGGCTGTTCGTTCAAATAATTGGAATTCGGTATTTTGTATACTAGTTTGCGAAGATACTCTTCATTTAGGCTTTGATTCTTGCACATAGTGTATTCTTTTGTCACACTTGAGGTACTCTGTATTTTTTGTAAATTGAGTTTTTGAATAGAGTATTCATATGGTTATTCATTCAATCTCTATATACAATTACAGTGTTTGATCTTAAACAAGCTTTGATGGAGTTGCTCATGAGTGTTTGTCGCCCCCTTTTTTTTTCTGAGATCAAGAAAGGGATAATAAAGACCACCTGTTCCAGAGAAGGTTTGATATGAAATATAGAATTTGGCTTAACCGCTGAACTCTTTGACCCAATGGATTCACCACAAGGCTTTGCTATTTTTATGGAGTTAATTGCATGTAAATATAAAAATTATGACTAAATTTCGATATTTAACCAGTTTAAAAATCTTGGTTAAAACATACAGATTTTATTTTTTTTGAAATTTCGAGGGATGGCTCAGCTGGCGGAGGAGGCGGTGCGAGATGGTGTTGCCTTGTGGAGGAAGATACGGAGGGAGTGGGAGATGAGAGAGAATGGGAACGTGAAGTTGCGGGAAGTGGAGAAGAGGAGACAGCGGAGAAGGGAGGAATACGAAGAAGAGGAAGAGTGGAGAAGGCGATGGATTGGGTGTGTGTGGAGAAGCCAGAATTGGTGGATGCTTATGGAGTTGGAGATGAAGATGAACTAAAAACGATGAAGAAGATGAGAGAGAGGCCCATCGAATTCGAGAAGGGGGGGGGATGGTGATTTCTTCGGTCTGGAATAATTCTTGTCCAATTAATCCATGAAAAATTACGGTATATATCCTAATATTCATTTTTACCATTTTGTCAATCATCTCAGTTACTGTGAAGCTAGGGAATGCAGATTCACCAAATTTCGTGTTGCCTAAATGAGACTCAGTTTGCCTGCTCAACCTTACATGATCCTCCTCTTTGTTTGTCTGCAGCAATGTATGAAGCTTTGCATAAGAAGAAAACATTTCTGGTTCAACAGAGGTGTTCTCATTGCACTCTGAATAATAACAATAAGAAATCAACCCCGATTACAAGGATTCCTGCGATCAGGGTGATTTCATTTCCAGCGATTCGTATGGTATCACAAATAACACGAAAGACTCCTGGTCCTACTCTTGCGTCCACATTCTCCAGATTCAGTTCAGCAACCACTCTCCTCCTAAAAAAAATATTAATTTTATAAAAGAATGAATTTCAGTTACCAACAAACGAGAGGGAAGAAGTAAATGCAAAGTTACCGTTCAATTGGTCAAATTCTTGATTTGGGCTATTCTGAAAAAAGATTTCCGAAATAGGAACCTTTTTTTTTCTATTCCGGAAACGGGTAAAACGCATGGAAGACGCATGCGCCTCATGCGTCTACCCCGTGGCTTATTTTGATTATGTTGCTTTTTTTGTTGACTTTGTTGTTTATGTGTCATTACAATAGAATACACTTAATTTCTTCATTACAATAAAATGCATTACAGTCAAACAACATTAACAAGCAAATGGGAATCAAATACAATATTGATCAAATACAAGGTAAATCAAGAATGTCCCGTGGTACAATTTCTTCTGTTATGTCCACTTTGCCCACAATTTGTGCAGCGTCGTGATGCTCTTGGCTGATCGGGCTCACGCACATCCATCTGATTTGGTATTCTGGCCCTTCGGTATCGACCACGAGATCGAGGCAGTAGTCGCTCGGGGGGACATTGTAAGGTCCATTCACACTCATCCCAATAATCTGGGTGTCTAAGTGGATTGAAGAACCCAGAATATTGTTCCACCCAGACATCTTTGTGATATACATGATTAACGAGATCAAATATGTCATCACCACGATCTCGCACTACAGCCGCTACGTGTGAAGAGACTCAATTCACTAGTATGGAAATGTTGGAAGGCATAACTTGATTTTGTATCCTTTGAGATTTGTATGCTGTTGCATTTGTGGTGACTTGACATAACTTATTATGCCAATTGTGCATAAGGAGACTATGCACTTTTATGATATTAAACAATTATATGCCAAGTAACATAGCTTTTTATTTTTAACAAAGAAAACAAAGAAAATATTGGGATGCTCAAAAGAAATTCAACCATTCCAAATATTAACTCAGAGCTACTCGTTTTGCCTTCCTGGTTCATCTCCAAGATATTGTATTGTGATATTGGTCTGTGCACTATTGATGTCTCACTTTGCTATTCAGGAATCCTTTTCCAATCCTGCTTCTCTTGCTTCCACTGTTGCGAAGTGGCAAAAGTTTGTTTCTAGTTTGATGGTAATTTTTTTTACTGGATTTTTCTTAATGATATCCTGCAGCATACATGAATTGCTCATCATGCTTTGTCAAATCTGGATATTTAGGTTGTGTTGAATACATTTGAGGCTCAACCTTTGAGGGATGAAGAGGGCAGTGCTATTAACCTTGAGGATGAAGCATCAAACTTCAGTATAAAATATCTCACCAGCAGTAATCTAATGGGTCTGGAGGTGGGAAATAGGAATTTTTTCAGTATAACAACCTGCTTCGAACAATTTATCTTTATTGTGAGTATTATCTCATTCTCGGCTCATCACAGTTAAAAGATCCAAGTTTTCGACGACACATTCTGGTTCAGTGCCTTATTTTGTTTGATTACTTAAAGGTACTTCTGTCTTTCCCTTCCCAATTAGGTCATATGCATGATAATTTGTGATTTTTTGAACTACTTGAAATTGTGATGTTGTTGGATCCAGTGTTGTTGAAAGCGCGCCTGGGGCGCGGGCCGCGCGGGGCCATGATGGAATTGCCCTGACGAGGCTGGGGCGGGCGAGATACGTGGAGTGCACTCGGGTCGTGCTGGGGCGAGCGGGGCGCGGCTGGGGAGTTGCTGGGGCGAGGCTGGAAGCTGTACAATCACATTTATTTCGCCATTAATCTCTCTCTGCACCAATGCAATCTGCACTTTCAATATCTCTTCCTCATTAATTCTCATTATTTTCGGCATTAATTCTCATCAATTTCGCCATTAATGTGTCAACTATCAAACATGGGACTCACACTCATTTAAACCTTCATTTGAACATTTGCACTCCCAATATCTCTCTCCTCTCCCAATATATATCTCTCTCTCACACGTTAATTTCGCCATTAATGTGTGTTCTTGCTGCAAATTGCATTATCGCGCCCCGATTCGTGGAGGCGCGCGCCCGATTGCCTTGTGCCCTAGATTTTTATCTAATCGCCCCGGTGCGCCCCGCGCCCCTAACAACACTGGTTGGATCATGGATGCATACAATAAGAATGACATGTGTTCTGTAAATAATTTATGTCATTGTTGGAAAGTGTCAGTCGTTTTTTTCAAGTGGCTACCTTCTGCATATTTGTTTCTGTAGTCTGCTGTTAAGAATCAAACTTCACATGTAAGGAGATCTGTTTATTTCTGAGGGCGAATAAATTGGCGATCATTAACATGACCTATATATTTACATAGAATTCTATGTATATATATTCAGTCAAATGTTGCTACATTTCCCAATTTTAGTAATCTTGCAAGGTCAGGTCAATCTACTTTTCTTATTTGCTTTTTTTATAGTTGATTTCTAATATGTTTTTAACAAGATACATGATCTTCAAGAAGCATTTGACTAATATTTACTTCCTCCAGGCACCTGGGAAAACTGATAAAGGTTTGCCATTAGATACAACAGTTAGTTCATTTGAATCTTGTTGTCCTTTATTATCCGTGTATATTTCTATTTTGCTAGTGTTGCAATTTTTATACCGTTTCTTATTTTAGCCGCTCCCTATATAGGGAGAGTTATTCTATAAACCACTCTTAGACTATAAATTATGAATCACTTTTAATCCTTACATTATGAAGATTTAAGAAATACGGTAGTTTCATCACTTTGTTAAATAAATTTATGGTCTTGGGTTCGAATTCCAAAGGTGACAATTTTTTTGATTTTTTGAATTCACACAATGTCCCCGCGAATTCATACATGCTCAATGACCATGAATTCATGCAACAAAGTAATGAATTCACCGTAGATCTTCATAATCTAAGGATTGAAAATGGTTCCTAGTTTATATTCTAAAAGTTGTTTCTATTTTAGCCGCTCTTATATATATATATATAGGAAATAGATCAAGTGAGAATGTTATATGTAGGTGAGATATGAGAATTATTTTTAGTCATTTGATCACAAAGATCTAAGTTGGATGCATCTCCTTACGGGATGAATGCAGCACCTGTGCTCGAATCATCGAGGAAGCGAATTTAATATTTATTCATTTATTTCTTGTTTGTTGATTTTATGTGCTTGTTCGTCATTCTCATTTCTCATGAAAAATTCAATTCTCACTGAATCCCTATCCACAAATATATATATATATATATATATATATATATATATATATGTATGTATGTATTTGTGAAGTGATCCATAAAGAAAGGTGTAGGCAAGAAGTGGTTTATAGTTTTGAGGTATATATAGATATATGGCGAGGATGATGCTTACACGGATATAGAATGACTTGATCTTTTGGTATGTGATTTGGCACTGACAGAATGTTGTCTAATGTCCGCCATGGCGGTGGTGGTTTTCAGCAAAACTCGATCACCATGATATGGCATGTCATTTTTCCGTGGCAGCATATGGCAGCTGCCATTTGCATGGCGCCATGCCGGGCCGTGGCGCGCCATCTGGTCCATGGCGCCCAAAAGCCCGCAACCTGACCTGCAACCAATGGCCATTGGGCATTAAAATCAGAAACTAGGGTTTGTTTTTTATCCAGATTTCTCAATTGCGTCGCTAGTCATCCTCGTTCCCTCAACGATTTCCCGCTCCAATTCGCCGATCCACCCCTGCTCCGGCGCGAAAAAGTGGCTGTTTCTGCTCTCTCTTTTTTTTAGTTTTCATCTCTTATTTTTTTTAGTTTTCATCTCCTTTTTAAAGACAGTATACAGTGACAAATTGCGTTTCATAGTCCTGCTGATACTAACCTTATATTTGCTGTTCATTCTCCACAAAAGTTTATCCAAAACAAGCACAAATTCTTGTTCTTTATGTGATGTATAAGTATCTCCTGTCTCACCTCTCTCAAAATCTTAGTGCAACCATGCGATACTACTTGCCGTCTTAATTCATGGCATGACTTGACCAGCTAGAATTAATCGGATAGAAGCACTAACAAGTAGTCACAATATATTACTGTTGATGAGAAGTTATGTTATGTAATAGCTATTCCATTACTACATGATACATCATAACCAGATAAGTTGTTTGAGGATTTTTGTGTTAGGATATTGGTGCATTGGTGATATAAAAACAATGAAGGGCAGCTTTTCTATCATTTTTGTAAAATTTGAGATATTGTGTTTCTATCATTTTTCTAAATTTTTGCATTTTATATTTTATATATTAATAATATTTTTATTTAATTATTTATCGACCGCCATGCTGACCGCCGTAACCTTGTGGCGGTTTTTGGGTCGACCGCCATAAGCCGTCATATGCCATTGACAACTGCCGTACTCTGTTTTGTGAAGAAAAAGATAATGACTGTTTTGTGAAGAAAAAGATAATGACTAGTTTAAGTTCTTCATATAGAATCATGATTGTAGAAATTAAAAGGTGCATTAGACTGAACATCTTTACCAATATTATTTAGTTCTTTGTTAGTTTTCAATGAGGAAGATGAGAGAGGGATCAAGTGGATTCAAGTACAGTCAAAGAGACAATGGAATGGGGCCATGAGGGGGGAGGGGGAGATGAAGTTAGAAATTCTACAACATCTGAGGAGAGAGAAAAGATAGTAAGACGAGAGAGCCGACAACAAAGGAATTAGGATGCGAAAAGGAGACAACTCTTTTTGATTCACTAATTCAAAATTATTTTCATTTTCTCAGAGAGACCAATATGGTAACATACTCAACATCCAAAATCTAAGAAATATTGAATCATCATGGACAAATGTGCCAGATTTTCTATTTGTTTGGTGAAGATGTCATAACATAAAAGAGCTATGCGCTTGTAGCCTTGCAAAATTCATATAATGATCTTTCTTTCTTGCTCATCCACTTGTAAGTGGTTTTATTTTGTGCATTGAATTCCAGAGTAACTTCTTTACCATTTATTGATCTAGAAAGAGGAGATAAAAACTTGTGAAGAATGGGTAAAGAAGCTTCTAGAGATGACACCCCCTAGAGGGAAAGAATTCCTTCGTAGCATTGAACATATTTTGGAGCGTGAGAGGAATTGGGTAAGTATCTGTATCACAGGTTGCATCTGTTTTCCACGGGACTTTGAGAATTGCTTTTTATGAATTTCCTCGATCATTTATGGCTTCTTGTGTTTTCAAATTGATCATATACCCGTTCTCTAGGTTTGGTGGAAGCGCGATGGTTGCCCTGCATTTGAAAAACCACCTGTAGAGAAAAAGCTAGCTCAAGATGGCGGTCGGAAGCGGTAATCAACTATTGTTAGAATTGTTTGTCAGAATTAGCTTCATTTAGACATCGGTGCATTATGTATCCCACTCCACAAGAGCTGGTTTGTGATGCTTTATTTGTGGCATACGTTAGTCGTGCTTAGTAAATAAAACTTGATGTGGAGTAAATTTGGCGGGAAAGTGTATGCATTTGCCTGTTACAGAAAGAAAGAAAGATTGTTACTAGTATGAGTTTTGCAAGTATTTCCTCTGAAAGTCATCTGATTCAGAAAATAGTGATAGTAATTGTTTGTGCACTTCAGAAGCATAATGGAGAACTAGCATGATTAAAACTTGAAATGCTTTTGAGGATCAGAGCCGTAAGGATATAGCCAAGATGTACATTTTCATTTATATGTTTCCCACCCTGACCGCCCTTTCTTTGTTTGGGCATATCTATTAGTCGACCCCGGTGGAGATTGGGAAATAAAGAACTGTCGCAGTTGTGGAAATGGGCTGATCAGAACCCGGTAAATTACTCATTGATTTTTATTATTTACTAAGTAAAGCCTGATATATATTTTGGTAGTGATTTTATGCTTTTCTGGTTAACTTATAATTCAGTTTTTGTATATCAATAAAAATAAATAAATACAGTTTTCAATACTATCATCCTGTATTTAGACATTGGTAGCTCTTGCTAATTTTTAAATCTGGCCACTTTTGACGTAAATCCTTGGACTGAATGCGACATTCTAGAAAGGACACGACTTACCGGTATGTGATCTCTGTTTCTTACTATTAGTGATAAATGGTTTGTTTCTTCAGAATGCTCAACGTGTCCGTACTCCTGCCATCATGGATTACTTGAAACCGTTGGCTGAAGAGGTGAGTTCATTTAGCCTCTTTTTTGAAATAAGCTCTTGTGCATACTTGTACTTTGTTCTCTAATTTTTGAAAAAACAGATGGACGAATCTGCTGGAATAGAAGAAGAATATCATCACAAAAATAGCCGAGTCAGTTTTACATCTTCCAAGTTATTTCTGGGTTTAGTCTTTCTCTGCGTCAGTTTCATTATTCATCTTTGTCATATTGGCTTGTTTAGTCTTATTTACGAGTGCTTGTGCTCTATGTTGAAAAATATGAGCAAATCCATATGCTTCCGAGATTCTCATTCAAGTATTCCAACCACCAATCTGATGCTTTGAAGAACTCATCTTGTCTGAACTGTAACCACGTTTCTTTTAACATTATCCAAGTGTTTCAAATGCCATTGCAGGTATATTGCTGGAAAGGTTTAAGGTTTTCTGCTCGGCAAGATTTGGAAGGATTTTCTAGAGTATGCCTTTTTTTTTTAATGGCTAAGATATTGTATTTAATCATCTGAACGTTTAAGATAAACTCAATTGTTCTATTTATAGTTCACTGAACATGGCATTGAAGGGGTTGTTCCCTTGGAGCTTTTGCCGCTTGAAGTGCGGTCAAAATATCAAGCTAAACCAGGTGATCGAACCAAGCGTGCTAAGAAGGATGAGACGAGAGGTTCCGCGCAGCAAGTCGAAGACACTCAGGTATTTCAAATATCTTCCTAGTTTACCTTCATTCTGCTGTGTTCTATAGCTTGATATTCTGCAAAGGGTGGTTGGTCAAAGTAAGCAAATTGCAGAAACCATTTCTACAAAACCCAAATTTTGTTAGTGCAAAAAACTATGTTGAGAAAATAATGTGATTTCTGTTTGCTTGACTGGTCATACAACTAAAAAATTTATCAGCACTAATCTCCACATTACCAAGTTTTTATCAATGTGGCAGTATAGTATAAATTTAGGGCTACTAGCAGGATTGTACGTGCGATCCACGTAAAAGTATTTGATTTAGATAATAAACATATATCTTATCACAATTTTGGAGAATTTGAAAAAAAAAATCTTATCTTCTATCAAATATATAAAACCTATATATATGAAAATTGCTATGCTATATACTGTATATGAGCACTATCCATGGATACTATTATCGTTTATTCCACGTAAATATTATTTTTTTGTTGTTTTTATATATATAATTTGATTCTAATATCTTACAAATTACTACTGACATATTAAATTTACAAATAACATAAAAATCATAAATTGATTTAACTTCTGTAAACGAATAAATGAACAAATCGAGCTTTGATTTTATATAATTTGTAAAATTAATGACGTCAATAACAATTTTAAGATATTAGAATCAAACTAAATGTATAGAACAAAAAATACTAACGAGAACTAAACAAGATCAGTGTTCATATGTGATGTTTATTTAAGGTATGTACTATGTAGTATAACATTTTTTCGTATATATATATAATCAGTAAACTATGTATAAAACTAAAATAAGTAATGATACCATAGGTGTAACCTAAAATTTGTTGGAACAAACTTTTATAATAGCAATAAATAAATATAATATATATCATATTACATAATTGCCCTTAAATTAAATATATAATAGGGACATAATAGGCAAACAATATTTTATAAAACAAGGCTCTTTTATAGTAGGTATAGATTGAGATATATCTATCTATTGTCTATTACTCTTGTCTTTTGGAATTATAAATTCTAATAAAATTTCATTGCTCAGGGTCCTATAACTGATGTATACAGTCTGTTAATTTTCTGTATCTATAGGAATAAAACCTGTTTCAACCAAAACAATTATTACAAGACTAACAGAAACATCAAAAATAGATGTTTTTTTTTTATGGAAGTGGTCAAGTCGATGTTTGTGGTCCATTTCATGAACGAGTGGCAGGTAACTGTGCATATATCTCTAATGAAGGGCTCTGTTATCTAACCTTTGGTGCTTGGGGCAGATTGCGACGCCTGCGAGTGAGACTGACATGGACGTGGGCAGAAATGACGGTGAGGGTGCAACGGGTACGGATGGTGATGGTGGCGGAAGTGGTGAAGGTGATGAGCATCAGAAACACAACTCTGATACTGACGGCGGTTTGGAAGCAGGCCAAATTGAAGGAGATACGGGAATGATTGATGCCAATGCTGACGCTGACTTAGATGTTGTATCATAATCCATTACTTGCTCAAACTGAATCTATTTTAGATTTAGTTCAATCCGTTTTTGGCAACTTCATACAACCCAAGGTCAGATCCGTCCAACAAATGTTCTTACTTGATATTATAAATTGGATTACATGCCAATAACAACATTTTTTGGGGGTCTGAATTTCGAATTTTCACAGAATTTGCAACCATAAGATTCATGACACTATAACTTCAATTTTTGGCAATTGAAATACAGCACTGAACTATGCTGTGTCAAGAAATTGAAAGGTGGTACTATAGTTGTAAAGATCTATTGCAAATACAGATTGAATATTGTGTTTATTCCAGCAATTAAACCTCATACAAAGTACTACCAAAGAAGGCATATAAGCTTTAGAACAGGAAACTCAATGGAGCTGTCTCCTCACATACACAGCAAAACAACCAGTAATTACAAAGCAAGGAAGAAGCAGACTACATATATTGTGAGTTAGCATCCAAGCAAAACGACTAAAAACAAGCTCCGAAATCGGCCACAGCACCTGCATTTCTTACTTGTCATGAGATGCATGTATTACAACAAATAAACCTATCTAGACATGAGTGATAAACTTGTTCTACACCAGCCATCTCCAACGCCATAGATAAGACAGCTTTCTCCATAGCTCTCAGACTTTCTGCAAATGATAAAAGAACAATTAAAAGAAAGCTCAATGCCAACCATATAATCCTTGTCGTTGGGAAGTGTTTTGACGACATAAACGACACAACAAAGCATACCTGCTGCATTGGGAGATATAGTTTGAATTCCGGTGGGAGTTCCTCCTCTGAGTAAAGGCGATCAGAGAAATATATTCTTCTCAGGCGGCAATTAGCATGAACCTGAACTCTCAGAGTCTCAACATAGTTAGTTCCATATGCACGTCGAGTAAGGTCAGTGAGGTTCAGCTGGATTTGATTCCAGCCCTCGTCCAACTTCAAGGGCATGGTGCAAATAAAGGGTTTAACTCTTGTGACAGCCTGAAACAGAGGGGTCATAGAACAAAAATTAACACAAGGCATTGAGAATCACCCTAGTTTTGATCAAAGGAAAGCCAAGCAGTAATTAATTCAAAATGGGTATGTACTCTACAATCGGACTTCTTTAGGCTCGCTATAGACCACTGAAGTTTGTAGCGAACTATAATACAAACTGTTCGAGGAGTTACACTTGGAGTGGCCTATCTATTTCAACATCCTTCTCTGACACCCTTGAGAAACACAACACTTAAGAATATTATCATATTCATCGCAAAAAGGTGACTGCAGTACAGATTCAAGAGTTTAAATCCATTCGCTACTAATAGTTTGATATATCTTGATTTCATTCCCACCAGAGTCCAGATATTCAATCTCAGGGCATTTGTGTTATGACTATACCACTGAAATAATCAGTCGAAGTTCAAGAGAAAATTTATAGAACAAGACATAAAAGAGGACCAAACATCCACAAAATTATAAAAAGGCAAAGAGTAAAAGAATAATAAATAGATAGATAAAGAACCATCATTTTTTGCTCTAATTAAGTCATTGTCTTCTAGTAGATAAATCAAATAACAGAGAAAAGAAATAATGTTTTGCTTTATGCTCTCAGTGAGAAACTAGTTCGTCCTTCCGAAGTTGTGATCCTGAATTCCCATTTAAGGAAATGACTCAGAAAATTTCCTTAGAAAATAATCCCCAAGTCCTATATATTAGATAGCACATTCACATAAAGGAAGTGGACAAGAGTAGTAATAACCGCAAATAGAGCATATGTAGAAATACTTTTGATAAAAAAAATAGTTAATGGGAAAACTACTTGAAAATTAGAAGCTCGGAATCTTCGGCGGACGTTTTTATCATCGAGCACATGAACCTCAAACGTGAAGTACTTCTTCACATTTTTAACAATCATAACCAAGAACGGAAGCTTGATACCAAGCGTTGCAGTTGGATCTGCAGGGCAGGTAATATATGTGGATTGGACATTCGATCCAACCAATTCGAGGACATTAGATTGTATGTCATCATCTTGGAGTCGCTTGATCTGGCCATTGACAACTGTAATGATATTTCAACAAAACCATAAGACTAAAAGGAAAATGCCAGCCAATAAAGTGTAAACACCACAAACAAACACATGTTATTACTACAGAAAATGTGTACACAGAATTAGCACATATAACCCTTAGTTACTTCATCCGGATATACTAGGACATGTAAGTTTCATACAAAATAGGACTTGAAGAAAATTATAGAATTATTCACTCCACTTTGCATTTAACAACAAGGCCATTCCCCCATATACCAAGGACCTCAAATTATTTTCTCACTTGTAAGAAGTTGAAAAGGAGCTAGAGTTCGAAGAGCCAATGCAGAGAAAAAGATCCTCTCATTCTAAACGTAAATAAAGAGTTGTAATTTCAGAAAACATCCACAAACTACCAGCACCAGCATAACCTGTGATGTGGAAGCATCTAAAATGACAAATGTAAAAGAAGACCTACCTTCTTTATCCCATATCTGCAAAGGCTTACTCCTGAGGAATTTAAAAAAAAAAAAACACAAACAAACAAAAAACAAAAAACCCAAAAAAATAACAAAAATCAGAAACCATAGATTAAAAACGAAGGCAATATGCTGTAAAGGATATGGTGTCTTGAATGAAAGAAAAACATACCCCAGGCTGTAAAGGATAGAAAGAAAACCGGACTGGAATGTGTTCTTAAACATCTCCTCGGACCAAAAACACTGCAAAAAGATAAGAGAAAAGGGGCAGAGTCAGCGAACCTGATTGAAACAACGGAATACCTACAGAAAGAATAGACTTCAGCTCACAGTTCAAGCGCAGATTGGATACATATCAAAACACCTACAGTTGGTTAATCATTTTACTTTCTCCTATTCCAATTTTTATGTTTTCGTAAATAAAATTGATTATCTTCTCATCAATTTCTGGAAAGAAGAAAAAACCCTAGCATATTCCAGTAATCTAACTGCGCATAAAGTATTATAAAATGTTGAAAATATTATACGTTGGACATTTACCTCGAGCAATAAAATATATTGATAAAAATAATTTAAATTAATCCACTATATATTTTGATTGATTAATTAATTTTGAATTTGTTAAATTATCTTACCAATATCATATCAGTTTAATTAAACAAGTGACACTCAATTGATAAGTTTGTCAAAGTTTGTGCCTTTAATCAGGCAGAAAAAAACATAAAATTAAAATTAAAATTAAAACAGAGCCAAGTATTGACTCTCGAGCAAACTAGTTAAACCAAACCAATTCAACTAGATTTTAATCCTATGAGTGAGAATAGCTATAAATCTCAATTTACAAATAAACTAATCTTATTTTACCAATATTATTTGTGAATTTTAATGGGATGGATTGAATTATAATGTACCGAATTGGTTTGTTTTATTTTTTATTATACACAACGTTATTGAACAAAAGAATATAGTGGAAATCGTTTAATCTATTTCTTCTACAAAATCTGAACAATCTTTTAGATTTTATAATTAAATTAAAAATTAAACATCTTTGCTTTATTTTAAGTGCTACTCACTTTTTCCTAACTTGCCAAACTTTCACATGTTTCGAGAATATGTTATAAACGGCTAATTTGTGTCTTGCAACATTCAAGGCAACGTCAAGCCTAATTGATACTTAAAATGGTAGAGAAAAGGATTTGTGTAATTTAGCCATTAAGGAATTGGTGAAAAATACGAGTGTTCACGGTTCCAAACCGCCGAGTTTTGGGCCGGTTACGGCGGTTCCTGTTCCGGTTTTCCGATTTTCCGATTTTTTTTTTCTTTCTAAATTTAAGTATAACAAATACATTTGTAAATTAAATTGCAACTATAACTATTTTACAAATAATAAATTACAA